>VZRV01003363.1:2633525-2767644 GCA_013398115.1 Falcunculus frontatus
CTTTTCTCTGCCTTCCCTTCCGCGGCCTCTGCGATGTTGCAGCCACCATTACTTCAAATACTGCAAAATCTCTGCGCTGGCGCTGCTGAAGATGGTGATGCACGCCAGATCCGGCGGTAACCTGGAGGTGATGGGGCTCATGCTGGGCAAGGTGGACGGGGAGACCATGATCATCATGGACAGCTTCGCCCTGCCCGTGGAGGGCACCGAGACCCGCGTCAACGCGCAGGCCGCCGCCTACGAGTACATGGCTGCCTACATCGAGAACGCCAAGCAGGTGAGGAGAAGTGGCAGCGGGTGTCTGACCGCCTCCGTGGAGATCCTGTGCCTCTCGTGAGCTACAGGAACAAACAGGAGTTTCGGGAGGTTGCAGGCTTCCCTCCTCCCCCAGCGATAAAGCGCCTGCCCGATTGTCCTGTCTCTACTCAAACGTGAGGGTAAGAACTGTGTCGGCAGGAGGCAACGCAGGGCCCTGTAAATATTTTCACATACGTATTTCCCTGACTTACAGTAGGTCATCAAATGTTGGACATGATGATCTTGGAGGTCTTTTCCTACCTTAATGATTCAGTAAAAAGTAGTGCGTTCTCCTTCCCTTTAATTATTTTCATTGCTGAGGAAGTGTTTTTATGGCTGCAGCTGCTGGCTGTGTGAGGGAGTGTGTTTCTAAAATAACTGATACTTCTTTCTAAAAACAGTATTCAAAATTAAATATATGTGTGCATTGGACATATTTAGATCAGGATTATGACATTAATTCTTACCTTCTTCTGAGGTCTTATTGTATAGTATGCTGCTCTTTTTCATAAAATAAAAAAGACGTATTTGTGAAGAAAATGCCAGTGAAGGAATAAGTAAGTTTCAGTGCAACTTAATTATTCATATTTATCATTTGGAAATTTAGATTAAGGGACTCACTTGTCTGTTTCCTATCTATGTCACTTTCTATTCAGAGATCCATGTCATATTAAAGCTGACTATACAGTAAAGTTCTCATATGCAGAAGGATAACAGAAATATGACTCTGCTCTGTGGCTGATGTGGAAACCAGCACAGCACGTCAGAGCACTTGCTGATGTGCTTCTTCCAATACAGGACAATCTTACACAACAAATAAGAGTTGAAATAACTTTAACTCTTCAAGCTGAAACAGTTTTCAGACCCTTCGATATTTAAACCAGCTAAAATTAAAAGCCCCTTACTTACTAAGTGGATGTAACAGGAGTATTTGGGTTATTTTGGAGAGTTGTACTTATATTCACAGCCTTACATACAGTTGGAGATACTGAAATGGATGTGCATTAGGCTGAATCATAACATCGGAAAAGAGTAAACGTAATGCCGAAATAGTTATGTTCTGGGACTTTTATTAATAATTCCTTCCTGTGAAAAAAATTATAAATAATTAATTTAATCTAGTTTGTTTTATCTGAAAGCAATGTCATGATGCTAATACTCTTGTTGCAAAAAGTAGGTAACTTGAAGACATGTCTTTGCCTAGAGATAGTCATACTATCTTTAAATAAAGACATATTCATACAGTCCCATTCTTAGATAGAAATACTGAATTTCAAAATAGTAAGTATATAGCATAAAATTATAAACAGCTTGTCTTATGTGTAAAACAGTCCAGGTTTCTGTAGGAGTTCTTATGTGATAGGAAATGGTTTTTTCCCATTGTTTATGTTGTTCAGTTTTGTCTGCAGTTGGTTTCACAATTTTGAAACTGAACTTGTGTACAAATAAAATAACTCCGCTTTCATGGTGCTCTGGAGGAGTTTTCAGGCTGGCTGTTTCATATTTGATTTTGGCAAGCACTTGTTCCTGGACCAGCTCTTTTTATCATTAGGTTGCTAGTTAATATATCCCTGTATATAAGTGCTTTATAGATGCTGACGTTCCAGTTACTTGATTCTCCACAGACAGGATCTGGTCTTAATGTAGCCAAATGTGTTATTTGGCTTTGAAAAATAACACACATTCTTTAGTGTTTTGTTGGTCTCTCTCATGGGAGTTGTAAAGAAAATACAAGTATTATTCACCAGTTAAAAAATAAAGTAAGCAGTTTGTGTGTTCTGTCTCATCGTTACTGGAGCAGCCAGTAAACAATTCCTTAGAGAGGATTACAAGAATTAAATAGATTCAATAGGTGTTTATTCTCTTGGGGTTTTTTGGCTTTGCTCCTTTCTCTTCCAGTATTTTTAGAGATAGCCAGGTGTATTATTTGGAAACTCCTATTTTGATGTTTTATCTGATAACAAGCTGTCAAAAATTAATCTTTTGGCTTTTAAACCTGGCTCTAGGCAATAATTTCTGTCACTTCTGGTGTTTGAAAACATGCCTTCGAAGTTATTTTTTAAACCTACCACTAATCTAATAGTATATGTCTGTGAGATATGTTACCATACTAAATAATTCATTCTCTGCTGATGTTCCCTACATTTTATGAGATTATATACACTTGTGTTATATCCCTAAGAAATTTCTCAGCCCTGTGATGAGCCCCAGCTCACCATCCAGCTGTGTAGAACCTCTTTTGTACTTCAGGTGTCACTGAAGAAGGAGCTCCACGCTCCTTGAAGGCCTTCGTTCTGTGGCAGCAGCTGTAGCAGAGAATGCCAGTACTACCCATTTGTACGGTTTCTAGGGAATAGTTTAGCACGAGTGGAAATTCCTGTTTATCCTGCCGCGCCTTGCAGTGTGCTGGAAGTGCCGCTGGAGGGCAGCCGGTGCTTTGGGAATGGTGCTAAACGCTGGGGCTCTTTCCCTTCTCTGCTCTTACTTAGGTCGGACGCCTGGAAAATGCCATCGGCTGGTACCACAGTCACCCCGGCTACGGCTGCTGGCTCTCGGGGATCGACGTCAGTACCCAGATGCTTAATCAGCAATTTCAGGAACCCTTTGTAGCAGTGGTTGTAAGTACTGGCTGATGGGTGATAATAACACTGCATAGCAAATCATGTTGAGGGGGGGATACTTTTTGGATTTCTGTCTATTAGGATTCTAGTAGTTTGTACTTTGTATGATGGAAGTGTTAGATCCACACCTTAAGCTGGTGCCACTCCTTTTGCTTTGCTGGCCACGTACTGGCCAAACCAGTAGTGTTGCTTGCCTAGACCATTTTCACTGCATTGTTTCAGTTATGGTATAGTTCTTAAGCATAAGGGTTTTTTAAGTATTTTGGAAATAAGGAAAATTAGTTTGAAAAAATGATCCACTGAAGGCTATTGATATTCCTATCTTTTTTAGCGAGTCTCATACCAACAGAAAAACTACTGTTTATGACAGAACTAATACAATTTGGATTAATTACGTTTCTGAAATAAAATTACTATAAACTTAATTTAAGCCTGTAATAATTAATAAAATATATGTAATGAGTATTACCTGTATTTCTACAGATTGATCCAACAAGAACAATATCTGCAGGAAAAGTAAATCTTGGAGCTTTTAGGACATATCCTAAGGTAAATAGTTCTGATTATCTAGTGTGTGATCACTGAACTGTCTTTAAATAACTATGTATTGGTTCTAGAGATTACTGCAATGATTGTCTGAGTTGGTCTGCTGTGCTGTACTGAATGCCATTGTTCATTCCAAAGGAAGATGTGCCCATACACTGGTTACTGCACGCCTTCGGATGTTGAATACATTTATAAAGGTTGACTTCTAGATTGGTTTTCATAAAGTTTTGGCAGTGTTAAATCAATTACACTGTCCAGATTGTGGAGCTGTCCCAAAATTATGTAGCTCCATATAGCCATTTTTAAATGGATATAGTTGTAGGTAGTATTCATCAAAATAGTTTTATGTTAGTTCTTCTCTGTTTATTTTTTAGACCTAAAACCAAATGTTAATAGCGTGTTTAATATGTTGTAATTTGCTTTTCATTCTAGAAAAGGAAGGCTCAAAACTATCTACTTAACTTTTTCAAATAAATATTATGAATCTTCACAAACTAATGTACAAAAAAGTTATTTAAACAGTATGGGTTAGGCTCAAAACGAGAAAATCACATTAGTATCAGAGATCTAGGTCTCCAAATGCATCCTCTCATGTATACTTCTGGTTGTGCTATTTAATTTCAATCCAGTAAAGCTCAGGCATATCTTTTAAATACCCAGTTATTAGTGACTCATCAAGAACTTCAGGCAGCCATCCAGTAAAACAGTTACCATAATTAATTGTTAAATAAAAATTAAATTTTGTAATTAACAAAAATGTTTGTGAGAAGTCCAAGCATTATTTTTGTGTTGACAAAAACATGAGAGATCTTAGAACAGTTTGTGATTCAGGAGAATATTCACTTCTGTGGGCAAAACCACTTCATAAATATTTGGAGAATTTTGAACAGGGAGAAGAATCCTGCTCCTGAAAACCAAATCACATCTGGAAAATGCACAATAAAAGCATATTTTTAGGGACTTCTCACAGTGAACTGTGGGCAGTTCTTGCTTAGTCAGTAGCTGTGAGTGGCACCAGCTTGGCTAAACATGTAACTGAAAGTTTTAGGTATCCGTAAGGCATATCCATGGATGTTTCTTCCCTCTTCTCATGTCTCCTATCTTCACTCAAAATTTCAAAGAATGGGTAGAGAAATATTGTCTAAGAAGCTGCTTGCCCTTTTTTTGATCTAAGAAATGATCTAATCATAGCTTGCCATGTTACTCATGTGAAAAAACTCAACTATAACTACTAGTTTGCTTTTGATAAACCTGCAAATGTAATGACTAGTACAGCTAGTAAAGCCAAATGTAAACCTGAGATCCAAGAAAATTCCAAATTTCAGGCTACCAGGGGAAATGTCATTTCCTATAGACAAAAATAAACTAGAATTGCATAAACTAGAATTTTTTTGGTGAAGTTTAGGCATTTTAAAAAGCCCCAGAATTCCCACGTCATCTTTGCCATTTGTTAAATTTTTAGGGCTACAAACCTCCAGATGAAGGTCCCTCTGAATACCAGACTATTCCACTCAATAAAATAGAAGACTTTGGTGTACATTGTAAACAGTAAGTAACATACAAACTACTAACTTTATTATTTTTTGTATGTTTGGGTTAGCGATTCACTATGTTAATTTCTTGTAGCGTTTCAAATCTTGACATTCACTGTTGGCTTTAAAACTCTTGTTTTTATGCAAAAAGTGTTACTGGCATTTATCAGGAAATTTTTAAGGGAGAACTGCTGCAAAGATAAAGAGGAACCTGGTTTAAAGTTTTAGTAGTTGATTTCTGCACACCTTTAAGCAGCAATGTCTTGTTAGGGCTGGGAGGAAAGGGTCAGATGTCGATTGATCAGCAGGACTGGGGAGGCTGTAATCCCACTGCTCTTCTGAGTGGGGGCATGTGCTGTGCAGCTACTTTTCTTGCATTACTGGGAGTGTTAATTTGTAACACCACTAAAGCCTGGCTTTTGAAATAGGTGTGGTAGAATGTGAGGTTGTTTGCCCGTTCGTAACATTTACAGCTACCAAGCATTCCTCAAGAAATTAGAGGTGATAAATGCAAAACTACAATCATCTGTAAGTTATTACAGTATTGAAGAACCCAAGCATGGAATAGGTTGTTACAAGAATAATTGAAAACCCCTTGCAGTCTCATTAAACAGAACACAGCAGTATGTGTGGGGATTGTGTATTAAATCTATATATTAATTACTTAGGGAAAATCATGCAGAGATTTGGAACTGGGAGTAACTTTAAGTGCTCTGAATTTTTGAAGATATTTGCCATTGATAAGGATTTTTTGAGTTGCATGTACTTTGGATGTGACAGTCAAGCAAGGCAGGTGGAAACTTATTTCGTTTGCATGTTTGTTTTTAAAGGTATTATGCCTTAGAAGTCTCATACTTTAAATCATCTTTGGATCGTAAATTGCTTGAGCTTTTGTGGAACAAGTACTGGGTGAACACTCTCAGTTCTTCTAGTTTGCTTACTGTAAGTACCACAGTTGTGTGCATTCATTCATTCATGAGTGCTGAAAGCCAGGCCCTCTGCTGTAAAAGGCTTAATAGGACCCTGATATAGATCCCACATTAAGAATCCGTCAGATAAAACAAGAAGGGAAGGTTTTCCCAACCATAAATACTGAAATGTTCCTCATATCTGCTCTGTAAAAGTAGAAGGTGGGAATAACATGTTTAATTTTACCCAAGTTCTCTCTGTACACTTAGATTTTGTTTTAAGTATTTTTTAACCTTGTATCTCTATAGAGCACTGTAATGAATAATGCTGTTCAATAAGTAAATACTTTTTAAAAAGTAAACAATGGAACTGTTAAAACAAGGTTCAAAAAGAAATACTGCTGGTAGCCCTTCAATGTCACAGCTGAGCATCAAAACCTTCCCTCTGCAGAAGCCAATTTTTTTTCTTTTGGTCAAAACTAACTGAATTTTACTCTTTCATAACTTATGGCATGGGTTGAAAGTAATAAAAAGTACCCAATTCAGGCTTTAGGGATTGAGCATTTGTCAGATGTTCAGCTTCTGTTCTCTTAACCACCACTCATGTTCTATATCACTTCAATTGCAGATACAGATTAAAATATGCAGCACTACACTTTTTAAAACTTATCTCAGATTTGGTTTATTTTGTGTATAAATGCTTGAATTTATTGCTTAAATTCAGTGTGTTTGTTACCTTCTTTCTCCTAAGAATGCTGACTATACCACCGGCCAAGTCTTTGATTTGTCTGAAAAATTAGAACAGTCAGAAGCTCAGCTTGGAAGGGGCAGTTTCATGCTGGGTTTAGAGACTCATGACAAGAAATCAGAAGACAAACTTGCAAAAGCAACAAGAGACAGGTAAGATAACACATCCATGTGTTCTTCCCTGCAAAAAGTATTATTTGGTTTTAAACTTTTATCATGCCTGTAATTGTAACCTGACAAGATTAGAGATAAGAAGGATTAGATTATAGATAGGAATGAGAGACTCCAGAAGTCACTAGTTATTTTTGAAAGTTAAAGAAAATCTTGCCTTTATTAAACCTACATGAATTTTTAATTTTTTTAGGTTTGGAATAAATTCAACTCTAGTTTATTAAACAAAAAATTGCTGTACAATTCCATCAGTATCTGGCAAACAAAAAAAAATGTTTTCTGTCAAATGCAAAATTGTAACTTTGCTAGAAATAAGCACATTTTTGTGGTTAATCAGGTTAAAATTAACAGTAAATAAAAGTATGGTATAGAACATGATTTTAAGAACTAGTGTTAACAATCCAGTAAGTTTAGTTTACACATGTCTAATACTTTAACTAACTTAAAAATTATTAACTCCTTTTTTTCATAGTTCTTAATTAATGTATCTTTTTTTTCAGAAATCAGAAGAGGTTGGGGTTTTGTTGTTGCTTTTTGTTTTTAAGAAGTAGCTTACAGATATTCTGGCCTTAATATTTAGCTACCCTGCCTGACAGCAAATAGTTGCTATTATAAGTTAATAAACTTTTTATCACTAGGTCTACAAAATTATTTCAAGGAAGTTGTAATATTTTCCCTCAGTTTTCCTTATGTTTATTGGTGATCAGCTCTGTTAATTTTGGGCTTTGAAGTACAGAAGTTGCTTCTCAGTAATACTCACATCTCTTTCCTAATTGTCTTAAGAATGATATGTGTGCTTAGACTATACTGTATTAGAGTCACAGTTCTTCCAAGTAAAATCTTTTAACAGAGGGTAATAGTATCCAACAGGTCATACAGCTGGGTAGTTCAAAGGCATTGTATTTGGCAAATTTCAGACTTTGAAAACCAAGAAATACTGCACTGTATATGCTGGTACAAGCTCAGGTCCATCTGTGGAGAAGGCAGGACTCACCTGCACGCACCTTAGGAGTGTCCTGAGTGAGATGTAGTAATTCCATTTAATAAGGAGCAATTCTGTAGAAACCCTTGGAACAGAGTGTGAAAATTGAACAAAATCTGTGATGTTTGTGTGTTTTCAGATTTTGAGGCTTTCTGTCTCTCTTCCCCATCACTTTATCTTGATAATAGAACAGTTTCCTGGTATTCTCTCCCCCTGACACACCTCCATGTTAGCACTGGGTGCCATAGTACAAAATTTACTAAGGAACTGATTTTTGAGATACCAGAGGAGTGGTGACTTATGTAGGTAAAAAAAAGCAAGAGACGAAAAGGAGCTCTTGTGTGAACAGAAATAACTTTATTTACATCTTGCTCACTGTGACTCAGTGAACTCAGGCTTTGCCTTAATAAAGAGAGGAGTCAGCCTGTGTTGGACAAGTCTTTGTTCCCAGTAAGGGAATACCTGCAAATGTGATATGGTCATTGCTAAATAGAATCAGAGCTGCTCTTATGCTGGTGTCTTCTGTGTGTTTGTTTCCTTCTTATGGAAAGTTAAGAGCACTTACAAGTTTTCTAACAAACATGATTGAGTTGGAGGCAGGTTGACTTTATAAAAATTAATACTCATTTAGCCTATTTCAATTGCAGACTACATTTGCAGCGGAGTTAATGCTGTTGCTAGGTCATAGCAGCCAGGTTAAGTGATACCTCCCAGTTCCTGTAGGGCAACTAGAATAGCAATGCTTTAAAGACATGAGAAGGATGGAGTTGCTGACAAGTTTGCATTGATTTTGATCTCTGTTTGGAGTCCCGTAATACTGACCACATTTTATTTTCCCCCTACTCTCACATGCTTATGGTTATTCTAAGAAATAGTTCATTCTCTGATCATCCTACTATAATATTTCTTGCAGCAGTTCTAGGTATTTTTCTTTTCTGTTTTTATTTAGTCTTCATCAGTAGTTAGTTTATAAATTTTAAGGGATTTGAACGGATTGTTTTTGTCATGAATTCTGCTTTCCTGTGCAACAAAGGCTACCATAGTTCCCAAAATGGACTGTAACACTTCCACACACGCATGTTTTTCTTCAGTTAGTGATCTTGCCTAAGAGAAAAGACAATAGAAGAGCTATGCAGGACAATTAATTTAGTGGCACCTAAATTACTTTGAAGAAATAAGGTTGCAAAGTTTACTACAGGATTGTTGGACATACCTGTTTTAGGGAAACAGTGCTATAAAGCATTAGCATAAAGGTGCTTACACTGGGCTGTATGATAACTTCTGTTACTGTCCATGCATATCTCTAAGCCATTTTCTGAGGGGACATATGCATTAGCCAAATTGTGCTCCAAGTCAGCTTCCTTTCCCTAGGGTTCCTTTATCTGTCTAGTAGTAGTTTGTCCCTATTCTCCATGCCTTCAGTCCTGATTTGTCTTTTGCATTTGTATATTCTGTTTTTATTTGTTAGTTTGACACTACATTGCCCTAAGGCAGGAACTGGGGAGAACTTCGATCAGTAAGAATCCTCTCAGCTGTTCAGGGGTTTTGCACATTACATATTTTGACCAATAACTGATTTATTCTATAAATTCTTCCTTTGATGTTCCTTGTAAAGTTTCTCAGGGGAACCATGATTACTGTGCACTACCATCCTGGGCCTGGGCAAAGGAGATAAGGTAGAGAACAGTGAGAGCCTGCAGGTATTGATACAGGTATTGATAATACTAGCTGATAGCTCCATTCCCCTAAGGATTTTTTTATTATTATTATTTTTTGGTTCAGGTGACCACACAGCCCACTTGGTATTGTTAATGTAAGATGTCCTAAATTGCAAGACAAAGAAGTTTTCTGGAATGGGTCTTTGTGCGTATAGTCAGTTTGCTTTTTAAGTAACAAAAAGGTATTGGCAACAATGGCTAAATTGTGTAACAGTGTGACTGTTCCTTTCTGGACAGTTTTTAAGATTCATGGGGTTATGGGCACCCTGAACTTCCAAAACAGCTGGATATCTTCAAGGAAAATGACAGTTCAGTTCAGTTTTTGTCCAACATTGAATTTATGCTTGTTTTTCAGCTGCAAGACCACCATAGAAGCTATACATGGATTGATGTCTCAGGTTATTAAGGATAAACTTTTCAATCAAATTAATATAGCTTGAAGTGCATCACCAGCTGATACGGATCTCCAAAGCAGAAAATTCATAGCTTCTTTTGCTTGGACTTGTTCGATTTGAGAAATGAAGCTGAAGTGGAAAATTAATTCATTTAATTTGTAGTACTTTAATATTTCCCACCTGTCTGACCAGTTTTAAAGAACAAAATGTTCCAAAATGTAGTGCAACTTTTTGTTCTTTATCATAAAACCAGTTTGCAGAATTGTTCCAAAGGAAAATAAATGTGACTTACTGGATTTTGCTCTTAGATATTTATCTCTACTATCCAACTGCAATAAAAGAATTTTGAAACTAAATGTGTGGTTTGGGCCTTGATATTTTTGGCAAACGTTTATCTTCTCTGACTCTTTTTCTTATTGTTCTGTAGAAAAGTTCTGTCTACTCAGTTAGATTAGATAGGTAACCTGTGCAGTGTAAGAAGTTTGCTTCTCAGATTTTAGTATCTGTGCTTAATGTTAAGAATTGAAATCCCACTTGTTTATCTTTTAACAGGTTATTAAATCTAATGGAGCCTTTTCTGATTTAGGTTTACTGGTCCAGCCAAAAATGGTTTCTTTTCACAGTAATGAAACATTTATGCATGGTACAACCGTATTTTGCTTATAGCTTCGTACTCATGATGGACATTTTGTATTTCTACGTAATCAACTATTGACCACTTCTGCAGTGAAACTCAGAATATGGTTATATACCATTATTTTTCTCCTGCTCACCTTCTATTGCTTCTCATAGTCACTTGTTGCATACAAAGGAACAAAATGAAAAATTACCTTTGAAATACGCATTAGCCTAGTTTCAGGCCACAGATACTAAATGCATTAATCATAATTTCTGGCTTACAACATGGTGCTGCTGCAGGGCTGATCTAAGTTTGTTTTGGAGCCATTCACACTGCATTTCAATAATACAAGATGTTTGGATTCCTTTTAAGTTTTCGTCCTTAATCCTGAATTTCCTGGGGGTTTTGGAATGTTTACTTTTGGGATAATTTATGCTTTATACAATATGCCATTATGCTTTATACCTTAAGTAACTGATACTCCTTTTCGACCTTAGCTCTGCCTTGATGTGGGTTTTGTTTTTGTTTTGGTCTGGAAATTTTAATAGCTATTACTCGTTTAGGCCTTTTCATCCAAACAGATTCTAGTGCATTTGAAGTTAAGATGCAAGTTTTACAATGAAAATTTGTACTTCAGAAGGGAAATGCAGATACCCTAAAGCTGAAGTTCATCAAGAGTTTTAAAGCAGCAGCATCCAACTCTATAGGGAAAATATGTTTAATTGTAGCTAGTAAATTTGAGCTAATTATCAGATGTGCAGTTTGATAGGAGAGCAGTTTCATTCTTTCAGCATAATAGTGGTGGTGGGGAGGAGTCAGGAGAAGAAAGCTGTGGTATTTTAATAGTCAAAGCTATTTATTTTGTTGGAAATTGCACCAGTAGACTTTTGTACAAACAAGCACAGTACATAAGTACACAGCAGTTTCTTTTAAGTTCAAGGAAGACCCAGCAAGTGTACCTGGCCAGTAACTCTTTTTACTAAATTTTCTTCCACAGGTGTTTGAGACTTTAAATGTAGCACACAGCCATTGTCCCAGTAAAAATGTGTTTATGCAAAGAAGTACCCTGGTTTTGTTAGATAGGTTATATTTCCTAATAGGTATTTCCATTGCTACTTCATAGAATTCTCTTTGCATAACATGATCCAAAAGTTTTGCACATCTTGTATCTACCTAAAATATAAAGTAACAGTGTAATCTTGTATTAGTCTATGACTATTCAAACTGTCCTTGTTGGTGGTAGCAGTGAACTGAATTTTTTTTGCGTGTAGGCTCACACCCAATGTTTTGTAGTCAGAGATGGCTTAATTTAAAATACCAAGTTGTTTTATAAACTATAGCATTATGAATGCTGATGTTTTAATGCTCATCAAGTTACGTGTCTTGTTACTTGCTGAGCGTATGGTGTTATAACTCAAAACTATACATGTAGTGGGGCTGTAGCTGTGGCCTGCATAGGACCCTTTCTACAGTGTTCAGGAACTAGAATAACAGTGCCTTTTTCTTTGATCATGATCAGCCATTTTTAATGCTAGCATTATTCCTGATTCTAAGATCAGAATTCCATGCATTGAAGGTCATTGCCACAAAGGAGTCATCCCCGTCTACACTCAAACAAGCATGTTGCGGCGGTTGTGGCCACCACCGGAGTGGTTCAGGAGCCACAAGGCCCAAGTGTAGGCCTAAGCTCCTAGTGCTGCCAGTGGGCCGGCTCCAAGGTGTAACATCTCCCCCTCAGTTATGGTGAGTTCCCACAGTCCCTTGTTTTGCTATGTAGATTGCTTAGTTGCAGTTGCCCCGTTGGCCCTCCACCCAGTTTTGTGTAATACTCCTTTAATAGGTATGTCCTTCTTTTATTACGCAGGAGTTATAGAAAGTTCCCCATTCCTCGATGCCCCATTGGTCCCTTTCTCCCTTGTCCCTCCCTTCCCCCACTGGTTCATGCGTTGTCAGTTTGTTTCCTCTCCAGCCCCCTGCCTTATACTGATTGGTTGTTTGACCCCCTATAAAACCCTGGAACCCTCAGATTTCCTCCTCTTCTGTTCCTGGACCCTCGTTGGAATAAATCCTGTTGGAACCTATACAGAAGACCCCTCCTACCTCTTTATCCACGGTTGGTGCTCTCTTCAAGCCTGTTTGTGGGACTGTTCCCTACACCGCACCGGCGGCCGTGGGTGTGTGTGTGGTGGCTACGCAGCCCTTCCTGAGTTCCCTCAACGGGTGTTAGGCAGCCCAGAGGTTGCTACATCCCCTGTGGATGGTCGGGGAGACGCAACATCGGCCCTTCAGCCGCTACAGCGGGGCTGCGTCACAAGCATACCCTGAGCAATAGAGAATCATTAACAGATGCCTTCATTCTACCAAGCAGTTGTGAGACTTCAAAAATATTAGTAATAAGGGTATTCTTGAGCACAATACGTGTTGTGTACCAACAAATACATCAATTTATTCTTCCCCATTTGCACCCACTTTTTAATTAGACATTAGTTTATGCAAATGAGTGCCACTTATCAGGTAGCTGACAGCTGAAGTAACGCAGTAAGTACTAAGGCACGTACAAATGGTAAGATTTTTTTGAGACAAGCATGCATTCCAAAATACTGAGTGCCTTTTGCATTTCAATAAATAAAAATCGTAATGAACACAACTTCTTCATCTAACACTATTTGTCAACATATTAAAATTACAGAATGCTGAAAATGCTGAATTGTGATTGAACTTCTTCCCTATCCTGTTCTGTTTTTCTTTTTTGAAGCATACCTGTATGCTCACCTTTCTCATGTATGCAAATTGCATTTTTAAATAATTTATACATACCAATATCACCAAAATCCAAAGAAATACGTGCATATTTGTGACAACCAAATACGAAGGAGTAAGGTGTAATTCCTGGTAGAGTACTGGTTTGCCTTATTGTGAACGGGCTCAAAGAAAACCCATTCAGATTTATTCTATGATTACCAGGACAAAGATTCTTCATTATCCTATCAGACCTGTTTCTCCTTTGAAGTTCCCTTCAAATGTTTGGTAAGGAATGGACTGACAGCTCCTGCAAATTAATTTTATTGCCTGATGATTGTCTGGGTGGGCTTCTGTTGCAACACGAACGAGAAAAAAAAGACATAATGTTTCTTATATTTTTCATTTTTAAATTTACTGCATGGAGTAATGCATCCGTGAGAGACTGGGTTCTATTTCTGTTTCCCTGTTGTCCTGTCCTCCAGCCTACATAAAGTGCAAGTAGGCAAGAGAAGGTGAGGGGTTATGAGAAATGCCCTGCTGATGGACCCTCTCTAAAGGCAGCTGTAGGAGTGCTGCTGAGGGAGAGCGCCTGAACCTGGCCACATTTTTACCTCTTTTGAATGGACCTAGTAGCTTTCTAGAGTATTTCTCATTCTAATAGCATGGCATGGGGTGATTAACAATTTTGTTTGCTTTACCCTCCACCTTTGTGTTCATTAGCTTTTATCATATCGTCACCTCAGCCTTCTTTCTCAATTGGGAAGTTTCAGCTTTTTCATGCTGTTATAAAGCTGCCACTTTACCCACTTGATAATTTTAGTTGCCCTCCACACATCCCACCTCCTACTTTGGCCTTGACACACAGAGCCCAGACCTGCACTGTACTCAAGATTTGGGTGCACCAAAGTTTTAGAGAGAGGCAAAATAGTTCCCTCTCATTCCCTTTTCTCCCTTGTAAAAAGCTAATTAGGTGACCAGGCTATTAGGGTAAATTCTTTTCTAAATATGTCTGCATCCGGCAGCTCCCATTTGTACCCTGAAGCACACAGATTTTCAAAACCTCAGCACTTAGTCTGAGGGAAAATGGGAGTTAGTAAATGTTAAGTGTTTGCCTAGATCTCTTACATTAGATATCTACTGGAGACTGAGCCGTTCTGAAGGATTATTCTAAATGGGAATTTAAAATAGTAAGGTCAGTACACTGAAGAAAGACAAATTTTAGAAAATGTTTCAGTCCCAAAAACTCTGGCACCATTAGCCAAAGGTATCTGGGTTTTGTCACAAACTCTGTAATCTTTACTCTTACAAGCAGCCTCAGTAAAGGCAAGAAATATTTTTGCTTCAGAATCAGCTAATAAAAAGTCTGACCTTAAGCTTTTGCTTTTGAGCAGCGTCACAAGTTCTTCAGTTGTTCCTTACCTCACATTCATGCCAGGTCAGAAGAAATATTCCTTGAGCTTTTCATAAATTATCTTTGATTCTTGTACTGGAATAACAGGCAACTGTGACCTGGTTACAAGAGCTCTGTTAACCATCTATCTTTGGTATTCCTTGAAAAACTCACCTTATCCCAAAAATCCCTGTTCAGACTCTATTTGACAAGAGACTCTCTCATTTTCCATGCTTTTGGTGGCAGTGTGTGCACATGTGCTCCAATTAAATAGAGTGAGCTCTTTTAAACTTGATATTTAGAAAATGAAGCATAATGTTCTTTTATTTCTATCACTTGTGCCTTTATAAAGTTTTGACTGCAGCTGGTTTTGGATATTTTGATTTTACCTTAACTTGTCCAGTGTTTCATGAAACTTCACTGTGGCAGATACAGTTGCTTTAGAAAGTATAAGGTTGCTATGAACTCGGGTACAGGATCACAGCATAGTACATTGCCCCACAACATGCAGTGTTTCTATTGTAGTCCTCCATTTATTAGGAACTGTAATGCCAGTTGATTATTTAATGTTGATTATGAAAAATAGAAGAATCCAAGCTGTAAAGCTAATTGCTGACATGTGACTATTTTGTTTATAAGGTTAAAAATATAGTAAATATGATTAAACATTACTCATCTTACTTATTTTCTCTTTTTTGTTAAATTTTGGAATTTTTTTTTTTATTTTAGGTCAGTGTTTATAAGTAAGCTTGGTTTGTTACTTTCTCTTTGATAAATACGCTATTTATTTTATCTATTTTTATGGCTGTGCCCCAAAAATTGGACTCTCATTATACCACTAAAATTTCTTCACTGAGAGGGGTCAAGTACTGGAACAGGCTTCCCAGGGAAGTGGTTGAGTCACCACCACTGGAGGTATTTAAAAGACGTGTCTATGTGGCACTTAGGGATATGGTTTAGTTGTGGACTTGGCAGAGCTATGGCAGTGGTTGGACTTGATGATCTTTCCAACCTTAATGATACTATAGTTCTACTATGTTTAAAGTATTTATTGAAATCCCAATATAAAGTATTTTGTATATTGTACCGTAAACTAGGTTAAGATAAAATGATAAAAACAAATACTTTAAAAAGTTAAAAAACCCAGAAAAAAATGTAAATACTATAGAGCTGAGCTAGCATCATTTTAGGGTGCAAGTCTCTAAGAAATGAAAATTATTAAAATATGGGGTGATAAAATATAAGATTAATTGCATGCACATAGAACTTTTTTCATGTGTCAAGTCTTGAAGAACTGACATCAGAGAGTATCCAGTTAGTTGAAAGATTTTTCTGGAGTTAAAAACAATTATGCTAAACCTTTAAGGAATTAATGAAGTATCTTGTTCCTCAGGGTGTATTTTTATGAGCTGTAGTTTTACTTTTCAGAGCCTCAGAATAATATCCACAAGGAAATATGTAATTTAGGAAAGTTAATTTTGACCCTCAGATGAAACCTCTAACATATGAAATATTTGCTGTGACGTTTGGTTTGTTTTTAATTATGAAAAATTGCTTCATACAGGGCTTTCTGAAAACTACAGTATTCTGGGAAGTAGCATGGTCCAGTGGATAGGTCACAGGACTGCATCTCAGGAGAATGGGGTTTTCTTCCTGGCTTTTCAAAAACCAGGAGTGCATAAACTTTAGCAAGGCATTTTTGCCAGAGCTAGTGTCTGTTTCCCTCTATGAAATAAGAAGATTGATCATTAGTCTTTTAAAAATACAGACGATTAAGCATATGTAAGTATTACTGGGTTTATGCACTAAAGGTCATCACTGCATCTCTAGCTTGTCAGACACTACCACCTTAAATAACAATTTGTAGTATTGCTGTTAGCAAAGAATGTTTGCTCTGTTTTGCATAGTTTGTCTCTTGAGATCATCACAGATGGGAAATGGCTAAGCCCTTTGAGGGGATTATAAATGTATTGTTTTCAGAACTCCTCATTTTCAACTGAAACATGTATTCAACTCCTATGTAAATTTGTCCATCATTTCCTGTGTAAATTTCTGTTTGCTCTAGCCCAGATTACCTTAGGGCTTATGTGCAACTGCAGTGGCATTACTTTATTATAAAAGGAAATTAATTTATGTGCCTACATCTAATGTCATGCAATCTTTAGTAATTACAACCATCTGAACTTTCTTCTCCAGATGAAGACAAGTTGCATTCACATCATTTGAAATCAGAATTAAGGTTATATTTTAAATCTGTTTCTAAGGGAGGCATTTTCAGTCTGAGTTCTACAAAGCTGGAGATCTAACTAGAGAAAATGGCAGATACCATTTCAACTTATACAACATATATGTATTCTGTATGGTGATACAAACTCCAAACTAGCTCCTCATTATTCCGAATTTGTGTGGAAGTTCTTCCTTTTCCACTTTAAAAATTCTTCTTAGGACAGCTCGGTAAAACTCTGAGAGTAGCAAAAATGGTTAAACACAAATATTTATGTAAATCATCAGCTGGGGACAAATAACATGTAAATAACATCTTACACCTATTTAGGAATAAAGAATGACTGTGTGAGTACTCAGAAATCTATACAATGTTTGACAAAATAATGCCGAGATACCAGTACGTCTTTGGACTGCTTCTAAACCATAGCAGCATATCATAATTTTTACTTTCTATTCTTAATTCATCTGTCAAACTTCATTACAAGGTTTGCTAAGCTGTTATTTCCTCTATGGTGAAAACTTAGTGTTTTGAATGGTTTCTTATCACTCATCTTTGGAGACAGGATTTTGCATTTCCCAAATCTACACTGTCATCGTTGCTGGAGGTAAGATACAATGTTCATTAAAAAAAAAAACCAAAAACCAAACCCCAAAACACTATAAAGATAAAATGTTTGTCCTAACAAACAAATAGTTTTCTAATAACTTCACTTTTTTTTTCCAGGCTTCAACAGATTTTAATGCTGCAGATCTGGGATGTCACTTCATTGTCTTTGTTGACTGAGGTGCTCTATTCCCAGTTGCTTAACTCTTCTGATCATGCAAGTGTGTAGCGCAGATGGTTTGAAGAGGTCTGTCCATCTCAGTGTGATGAAATTAGCTGTAGTAGTACGTTTCATAAATAGAAGCAGCTCTCTAAAGCTTCAACTTACTTGTTTAAGTTACGAGTTTTACTTGCCCCAACCTGCATACTGGTTGGGCTGCACAAAACAGACTTGAGAAACTTAACAACTTGTGAGATTATAGGAGTTGTAACCGGGCAATGATGGTTTAACAGGATAAAAACTTTTATTTTATTTGAAGTCCTAGAAGGACCAAATGAAACAAATACAGATCTTAACTTTAGACTGAACTTGCTCCATAGAAAGGCATTCTCTTTAAAGGTAGTTGCACTTTATATTTGGTTGTTGTGTTTTGGGGTTTTTTAATTACAGTAATTTCAAGGAGTTTGTTTACTCTTCATAAGCATTAAAGCCTTTCATTTATCTCCAATCCTTTGACAAAGTTGTCTGTCTGTGAAGAGCACCAGGTTTTGCTTCTAATAGAAAAAAAGATGTGAAGATCTCGTCTGTTCTGCTACAGAAATTGAGCCAAAGAATTGAACTGTGACCTCTGTCAATGCTGTATGTTCTCTTGAAAGCAATGCTTCTCTATCAAAGATTTTTTTTCTTCTAATATGGTTTGTTAGCTTTCTAAAAGGAGATCTAAGGATGTGAATTAATCTTGCAGAAGGAAGGCAACATGAAATGTAGGCTTTTCTCCTGTTCTGAACTTACTGCAAACCTTTGCAGAGGGTTCAATATTGTTGCTAAATAAATGTAGAACCACTGTACTGTGCATGAAAAATAGGGAAAGCAGGGTGATGTGTAAGTGTTCTTGGCATTAGGAAAAAGATACTGTGGTCAATGACATCTTGCATGTAAGTAAAACAAGAAAGTAACCTATCCCCTGTAATGAAATTTAAATAATTTCAAGCCAAGAGTATAAAATCCCACTCTTTTCTCCCCACCTTTCTTAGGATGTGGGAACAAAATGCTTTGTGTTCTTGTTGATATGAAATGGGAGTTTGAGATGGTGGCTTCAGATCTGCAGACAATAGGGTTCAAACACATAAAGTGTGCATAGAGGATGGTAACACTGCTAATTCTCCATTTTTATAGGTACTTGCATCATTTTGTCATTTAGAGATCAGAATTTGATGATTCCTAACATCTGTTGATCCAAAATTAATTTGTACTCAGTACAAATTTAGGAGCCAAAGTCTTGAACATCAATAATCAACTTCTTGTTTGATGGTAGACTTTTTTGTCTAAAAATAGTGTTCTAGCTAAGGAATAGAAGATGCAGTAGCCAAACATTCATGAAACATTCATTACTTTATTCCATTTATTAGTGTTAGGGCTGAATGGGCTTTAAATAGCCACAGATATCAGTATTGGGACCAGTCAGTTTAACATCTTTGTTGATGACCTGGACAGTACGATCGAGTGTACCCTGAGCAAGTTTACTGACAACACCAAGCTGTGTGGTGTGGTCAACATGCTGCACAGGAGAGATACCATCCAGAGGGACCTTGACAGGCTTGAGAGGTGGGCCCATGCAAACTTCCTGAAGTTCAGTAAGGCCGAGTGCAAAGTCCTACATCCAGGTCAGGGCACTCCCAAGCACAAGTACGGGCTGGGCTGAGAAAGGACAAGAAGCCTGACACACATCTCAGCAGTGTGCACTCACAGCCCAGAAAGCCCAACTGTGTCCTGGGCTGCGTCAAAATAAGCACGGCCAGCAGGTTGAGGGAGGTGATTCTTCCCCTCTACTCCACTCTCATGAGATCCCCACCTGGAGTACTCGTGTCCAGGTCTAGGGTCCCTAACACAAGAAAGGCATGGACCTGTTAGAATGAGTCCAGAGGAGGGCCACTAAGTTGATTACAGGGCTGGAGTACATCTCCTATGAAGTCAGGCTGAGAGAGCTGGGGTTGTCCAGCCTAGAGAGGCTCCAGGGAGAACTTGCAGCAGCCTTCCACTACCTAAACAGGCCTACAAGAAGAACGGAGATGGACTTTTTACAAGGGCATGTTGTGATAGGACAAGAGGGAATGGCTTTAAGCTGAAGGAGGGTAGGTTTAGATAAGCCATTAGGAAGAAATTCTTCTTTGTGAGGGTGGTGAGGCACTGGAATAGGTTGCCCAGAGAAGTTATGGATGCCTCATCCCTGGAAGTGTTCAAGGCCAGATTGGATGGGGCATTGACCTGGTCTACTGGAAGGTGTCCCTGCCCATGGAAGGGGAGTTGGAATGAGATTATCTTTAAATGGATCTTTAAGGTCCCTTCAATGAAACCATTCTAGGATTCTACAATTCTATGATGGTTTCTCAAATATCGAAGCCACCACCACAGTCCCAAGAGCACAAGGGCTACAGCCCAGCTCTGCCACTGCAGCATGGCAGTGAAGAGTGGGTGTCTCTGGGCCATGTCATTCTGCTCCAGTTCCTGCAGCAGCCGAGCCATCTCCCGTCTCAGCACTCCCGCACGCTGCCGCATGCGCTCACGTGTGGCCTCATCCAGCTCCATATTGACCATCTGCAGGTGCTGGATGATGATGTTTCGCACCACACTAAAGAACATTCGGGCAGCCATGGCCTGGAGGAGGAGGGAGAGAAGGGGTCAAGTGAGTCTGGGAAGGAGCAGGGAGCAGCTATGGGAGCTGCACGGAATTGGGAGCAGGTAGGAAAAGGGGTGGTGCTCCTGGCAGGGGGCTGAGCTCTTAATGCAGGGTGAGAATCCACATTTCTGTCCCAGCTCTCGCCCAGCCCAGTCTCCCCTCATGTGCTTCCCTCTGGCCCAGGCCCTGAAAACCAGCCCCACTGTGACCTGTTCCCTAGGATGTCATAGGGAAAACACCCATCACAGACACACTCCTAGCCCCATCCTGGCTCTGGAGCTCACAGCTGTTCCTGGCAGACAGAGCCTTGATAGCCTCAAAGCACAGACCCACCCAGTAGGACCAGGTAATAGGCGTAGGATACAGGGGTGGCTTCTTCATACTAGATGAGAAGCTGCCAGAAGTTCTCTCCCTGTCTGACAGAGCCAATGCCAGCCAGCTCCAAGACAGACCCACCACTAGCCAAGGCCAAGCCCATCAGTGATGGTAGTAGAAGCTCCCAACAACAAATACAAGAAGGGGGGAAAAAACTTGTGCAACACCAGCAGCCAGGAGATAGAAGTAAGAATATGGGAGGGAAACAACTCTGCAGACCCCCAGGTCAGAGAAGAAAGAGGAGGAAGAGGAGGAGGGGCTCCAGGCAACAGGGCAGAGATTCCTCTGCAGTCTATAGCGAAGACCACGGTGAGGCAGGATGTGCCCCTTCAGCCCATGAAGTCCATGGTGGAGCAGATATATACCTGTAGCCCGTGCATGTGTCTGAAAGAGGCTTTGACTCTGTGGGAAGCCCATGCTGGAACGAGCAAGAGTGTGAACAGTCTTCCCCTAAGCAGGAAAGAGCAACACTCCCCATAATCCCCATTCCCCTATTTGCTCTGCTCCATGTTTTTGAGAATCTTATATTTGCTACCTTTGAAAACGTAAAACCCAAATTGAAATTATTTTGGAACAAGTTATTTCAGACATATTTCACACAATAAAACATGTTTGCTCGTAACAACATTTTGTTGTTTTCCTACAAGACTAATAAAGTCCTAATCTTGGTTTCATTGGAAGCAATCACCCTGAGCCTTCTCTTCTCCAGACCGGACAGACCCAGCTCTCTCAACTACTCCTTAGGAGAGAGATGCTCCAGTCCCTTCATCATCTTAACAGCCTTAGCTGGTCTCTCCCTGGTATGTCTATGTCTCTCTTGTACTGAAGACCCCAGAGCTGGACACCAGCACTCCAGGTGTGGCCTCACCAGGGCTGAATAAAAAGGGTAGGATCACCTTCTACAACCGGCAATGTTCCTCTGATGCACCCAGGATACCATTTGCTTTTCTTTGCTGCTACACTGGTGGCTCATGTTCAGTTTGGTGTCCACCAGGACCTCCATGTCATTTTCTGCCAAGCTGCTTTCCAGCTGCTCTATGCTGGTGCCTGGGGCTGGTCCTCCCCATGGGCCAGGCTTTGCGTTTTCCTCTGGTGAACTTTTTTGGGCTCCCCTTGGCTCATTTCTCCAGCCTGCTGAAGTCCTTCCTCACGGCAGCACGATCCACTGGAGTATCAGCCACTTCTCCTACTTCTGTGTCATCAGCAACTAATTATTTGGCTTTTTTAAAGGCACTAATGTTGCCTTTCCCTGGTCTTAAAATTAAGAGCCAAATACGGTTAAGGGAAAAGGGGTTTTTACCTCTTTATTTATTTAAGGATCCTTAAAGGTGCACCGCTTTGTCCAGGTGGAATGCGCCGAAATGCACACAACACGATAGATGGCGTATACAATTTATAGGCCTTGCAAATTAGCATATTTATCAAAGATTCCCCAGTGAGAAACTTGAATGAACCCCCCATCCCAAGGAATTCCCCTCTGGATGGGCCTATCTTAGTTTACAGGATGTGTTCTAGGGAAGACCTTGGTTTCCCAGGACAGCGTAGGGCTTTCTGGCCTCCAGCTGCGAAGCCTCCAGGATGTTTGGTCTCCTGGCTTAACGGAATATAAGGTCTGTGCTAAGTTATCAAACTTAAGGAATTACAAGTATGTATGCTAAAAGCCATGAGGATACATAAAAGCTATATAAAAGAGTATAAAAGAAAAGGCAAAAAATCATCATAGCATCACTAAAAAGTTTGATGTAATTTAATAAACAAACCAAAACAAAACCAGCAACCAATCAACCACAAATTGGAATAATGTTTCACCATTTAAAAAAATGATTAAACATTTGCTAACATGTTTTTTTGTAGAAGTTTGCTGTTAAATACAGTATCCACTCCATTTATAAAACTATTAACTTTTCCAATTCAAGCATGAGGGAAAGGAACCATATGATTTTGGTTTTGCCAGTAGTCCACGCTCACAAAAAAAGCCTGGCATGCAAGAAGGGGCAACACCAAACAGAAAGACTGCTGGTTAACAAGATTTAAAAACACATAGCCTTATTAAGACATTAATAAGACAAGGAACTCTTTGTAGGGGTGGGCAGCGCAGGGGATGTTGTTCAAAGTCCATTTGCATTAGCAGGTTTCAAAGATTTCTTCTGGGACAAATTACAGAGTCGGGCAATCACCAAAAGTAATGTTCTGGAATCTGCACCTGGAATGGGGCTACCCTGGGTGTATATACAGACTGGGAATGAAAGGCTGGAAAGCAATGACACAGAAAGGGACCTGGGGATCCTGGTCGGCAGAAACTTGGAGTCAGCAGTGCCCTGGCAGCCAGGAGGGCCAAGCATGTCCTGGGGTGTATCAGGCACGGCATCACCAGCCGGGCAAGGGTTGTCCCGCTCTGCTCTGCACTGGGGAAGCCTCACCTTGAGTACTGTTCTCCACAAAAATCATATTCATTACCCAGTGTGCAACAAGCCAATAATTACATACTTGAGAGAAACATTGATTATTTATTCCAAAATTGAGCAAGCCTGGGTGCCTGGTGGAATTCCACCAATCAAGCACACAAACTACCAAAACTTTTTACTGTTTATACATTTTAGCAAACAAAGGAATTAGTGTTCTTTGGCTTCTAGTTACATAGTTTTCTTATGACTTCATATCCTACTATTGGTTAACAATTCTCTTGCTTCTTATGCTAATTAGTCCACATACCAAATCTTTCTCTTCTTTTGGGTCAGTGGTCTCTGAGTTGGAGGTTGTAGATCTCCCCCTGCCGGAATTACTTTTCACTCAGTTGCAGCTGATTTCAGCACAATTGCTGAGTTGATTTCATTAGATTTTCCTTATCTTGGGAGTTCTACCAGATGTCTTTGTGGCTCATAAATCCAGCATTCTTTGTGTCCAGTATCAGTCGGCATCCTTTTTCTCCAGCTTTGTTAACCTCCCCCTCGGTCTCAGATCACTGAAGCATGTCAAGCCCTAAACTTTAACAATGTAATTCTGCAAACAAGTAATTTGTTTTTCTAACACAGAGATATCACATAGATACCACTTAGAGCTTGCTTGTTAGCTACTGTTTCACAAATTAAATCTCCCTTGTTGATTGGACTCCAAAGTATACAAAGACCAAACGTGAAAGAACATCCTTTCTTAAGAAAATTTTTACATATTCCACATTTTCCAACAGTCATGTGTGCAATTATGGGCACCACAATATAAAAATGACATTAAGCTATTACAGAAGGTTCAAAGGAGGGCAAGGAGGATAGTGAAGAGACTGGAGAGGAAGCTGTATGAGGAGCGGCTGAGGTCACTTTTTCTGTTCAGGTGGGACACTGAGGGGAGACCTCATTGCAGTTTACAGTTTGCTCATGAGGGAAAGTGGAAGGTCATGCACTGATCTCTTCTCTATGGTGTTCAGTAACATGACTCAAAGGAATGGCCTGAAGTTGTGCCAGAAGAGGTTTAGGTTGTATATTAGGAAAAGGTTTTCCAACCAGAGGCTGGCTGGGCACTGGAACAGGGTCTCCCAGGAGGTGGTCATAACACCAAGCCTAACCGGAGTTCAAGAAGCATTAGAACAATGCACTCAGGCATACAGTGCAACTTTTGGGGTGTCCTGTGCAGGAGCTGGACTCGATGGCCCTTGCGGGTCCCTTCCAACTCGCGATACTCTGCCCCCCTCTGAACACGGCCGCCAGCGAGGCAGGCCCAGGCGAAGCCTCGTGGGGACCGTGGCTGCGCATGAGGCCCCGCGCTGCTCTCTCCTCGGCGCTGATTGGTCGGGGGGCGCGCGCCGCGGCCGGTAACGGGAGCGCCCCGCCCCTCGGCGGTTGGCGTGCGGTTGCCGTGGCAACTAGGGGCCGGCGGCTCGCGCGGGCCCGGCGCTGAGGGGAGAGCGGGGCCGGGCGGGGGGCGCTTTCCTGCCGGGAGGGCGCCGGGAGCGGGTCCCGGCCCGTGCCCGCCGTCAGAGCCGCCTTCCCACCGGCCGTGCCGGGCCGCGGTTGGTGGCGGGGCGGCGGGACGGGGAGGGCGGTGTGAAATCGCACGGCTGTAGGTAGGAGGGAGTTGGGGGACCGAGGGAGGGAGACCTGCCCGACTTTCCCTCGCTTATTTTGCTGAGTTCGGAAGAAGGTCTAAAAATGGGCTCTGAAAGTTATTTTTATCTAAAAAGCGAGAAACTCACAGTAGAAAAACAGGCAACCCATAATGTCCTTTCAGCTCTCCTTCATCCCACCCTTTAAAATCAAAGATAAATACAAATCCTGTAGGGTTAAAGGAGAGCTACTGAGCTTCAGATTTGTTTAGTAATAAAGGAAATTTCTTCTGTCTTCACAGTCTCGATCTTGGCTTTTCTTGTTTCTCCTAATTGTCATGCTGGCAAGGAGGATTCTCTGTGCGAGGTTTAGCACTGGGATGCTTTTTTCTGTCTCCTCAGTTGTTCTGATACACTATTGTGGGGCTTTTGTGTATCAGCTAGAATACATAATATACATTGGTATATGTAGTGGCTAAATAGGTGGCCTTTTTATTCTGAGTCATTAAGTTATATCTGTTAGGGTATCTTTATCCCCAGATCGTTCATGCATCCCGTTCAATACCAGCGACTTGCCTTCTTCCCTCTCCCCCATTCCCTCATTTATAAGCTCACTTATATGAGCCAGAGTTTGAAAAAAAAGTTGGTACTGTTGTGAGAGCCTCTATAATATGCCTTAGTGAGAAAAACTCAGTTTTTAACTGTGTAAGACATGCAGTTGTACACATGACAAAAGTGCTGTACAGATATATAGAGAGTTCTGTAGCTTAATACCACCTCCCACAGCCTGTAAGACCTGTTAAGGAGTGTCCTGTATTTTCGAATTTATAATCAGATTATGAGCTTCCATTAACTAGCTAATATGTGTGAGAATTAGGCCTTCTGTGGAGCATTGTGCTCGTATTTCTGTATGAAAAAGATGAAAACTAGGATACAACCTTCTTTAGCAAACTGAAACAACAAATTAAATAGAAAAATAATTTTAAATGTTAATTAATACACCAAAAACTTGATAAAATGTCAGCAATAAAAGGGGCAGACTTTTATAGGCAACATAGTATCACTGTAAAGGGCTTTGATGAGGATATGTCAGATTTGAAGTACACATGTAAGCTTTGTTGAAGATCTGGGATATAAGTAGTATAACATTTTTCCTTTTTTTTTTTTAAGGCATTCTATAATACTACTTAGAAGAGCACGTGGAACACACTATTAAAAGAAGCAGTAGAGCAGCTTGACCCATTACAGAACCATGGTTCGACTAACAATGGACCTAATTGCTAAAAATTCCAGTCACAAGAATCGTAGTGAAGAGGACTTTGGACAATATCTGCAAAAAATAACTCATCTGAATTTGTCAGATAAAAATATAGATTCAATTGTAAGATTTTTCATTATTCCTTCTAAACTGTCTACTCTAGTGTTTTGTAGTTACTGTTGTGGTGAGGTGCTCATAGTTGGCGAGACAAACAAGGAAAGCCAAGTTTTACAGAGTTGTTAACTCACAGCACAATCTTTTCAATCTATCTGTGATTTATTCCTTAAATTTCAGAGGAAGTCTGAGAAAGGAAAGGAGAGTTCAGGAACAGGAAATAACCCGAGTGAGGTTAACAGATTTGGACTGGTATAGTGGCTTTTTCAAATTAGTCAGGTTAAAAATATACTTTTTTTTAAAAAAATTGCTCCCCGGGGCTTACTCATTAAAAAAATAATCCATGAGCTTTTCATTTTCAAAGACTAAACCTGCAAATTTAACCCAGTCCTCCTTCCTCTGACTTTAATAATAGGAAATGTACACAGGTTTCAATAAGTTATGAGTTAATTCAGATCCCCTCAAGATACTGAGTAAATTTTGAAATTGCTGAGGCCTGAACAACTGCATTGTTGAATGTGGTGGATTTCTGCTCTAAAAGCGTGATTTCAGTCCAGAAGAAATTGCTTATTCTGTGTGAACAGGTCCCTGCAAGCAAATGGGTTTATTCAGCTCACTCCTAGGAACGTGTGCAGCCATAGCAAGTTACTAATTGGATCAGTCCATTTGATGAGGTCTGGTTCATCAGCTGCCACAGCAAACTTTTACAGAAACTTTCATAAGGAGTGACCTTTTACTTGTTTAAGAGGAGTATGTTCAAAAAAACTCAACATTTGAGTGCAAACTTGGGCTCAGAAGTACATTAAAATAAGTGCAAGGTTTTGCATAAACCAATAATTCTTTACCAAGAACTGTTTTCCGGTTACATCAGTGTGGTTTAATGAAGACAACTACACCAAAAACTGTGCTTTTCTGAAATCCATCTGATGAAGACAGGGAAGGAAACGAAGTCACACTGGATGTGGTGTATCTGCTGGTTATGCCTATAGTCCTCAACTTCTGTTTGGCAAAATAATAATGACAGATTTCAGTCTTTAATCTGATGATAACTGACAATATATAATAACTCCATTTTTCTAGGAAAAGTAGTTTTAAAAAATGTTTGCTAAAGGTGAAAATTTATAAATCATGAAGTAGAACTTAAATATAAGAACAATCAATAGCTTCCAGAAGCAGACAGTGAGTGAACATTAAGTAGCATGTTATTGTTTATTTCAGGGTGACCTCTCTTTCTGTAAAAATCTGAGAGTTCTATATTTATATGATAACGAAATCAACCAAATCCAGAACTTGGACTTTGCTTCAAATATAACGCATCTTTACCTTCAGAACAATCGTATTTCAAGTATAGAAAATCTCTCATCACTGAAAAAACTTGAAAAACTGTAAGTTGAAAATAACATATTTATTTTACTAGTAAAATGAATAGCTACAACACTTAAGAAATTTTTTTAATTGTGTAGCCTTTATGGTCCTTTCTGCTCTTAAATTCTGCTTTTCAAATGGAAGTAATTGCTTATTATTTTTTGATGAGTTTTTCTGTGATAAAAGTAATGACATCATCTTGACATATATATTTGCATTTAAATTATTTTATTTTTTCAGTATAATAATAATAATAATAATAATAATAATAATAATAATAGTAGCAGTAGATAAAACTAAAAACAAAACCTCGAATCAGTTAAGTGTACGTTCTACTTGTATGCTAGGTTATTTACTTTTGCTATCGTAATTTCCAAGTGTTATTCAATAATGCTTGAAAAATATTTTTCTTTATATGTTGAAGCCTTGTGTTTGCTCTTACTTTCAAAGGATATTAAATCTATTTTGTGTTATATTCTGTAGGTATTTGGGCGGCAACTATATCACTGTAGTTGAGGGTTTGGATAAAGTAGGAGAACTAAGGGAGCTACATATTGAAAGTCAACATCTCCCTCTTGGTGAAAAGCTTCTGTTTGATCCAGTATCTCTAAACTCCCTGGCAGTAAGTACATTTTGAGAATTTCAATGAGCCAATTATCAAGAGATTAGTAATTTTGGGAGAAATTATTAGGACTTGATCACTCTGTGTTTTCCTTCTTTGCCAATTGCTGGCATTCTTTCAAATTCTACCAAGGGACTCCCACCCTAATTCTTATATAAGCTAGGAGTCCAGCAAATTCTACTTCATTTTTTTTTTTTTTTATTATGAAGAATGAAACTGAGACTAAAGAGAGAGAGGAATTAAGGAAGTAGATGGATGCCCTATACCAACAGAACATGAATAAACTGAAAAAGGGGTTGGAATTTATCACTCTTAGTTTTCTTAGTCTGTTTTATTAGTAGTGAATTAGTTTGTTGATATTTCTCTGATTTGACTGTTACAGTTGTTTATTTATTGCCTTTTGTATTTTTGTAGAAAATGGAATGGAAAAAGAAGGCACAAACAGCTTTTTTTTTCCTGGATATTAAGAACAACACAATCAAAAGCATTCCGTTTTTGTTCTGCAGTTCTTCTATGTTGTGTTATGTCAAGATTTCAGGAAATCTTTTTGAAGTTGTCTTTCAACATGTTAATTGCTCAGAAAACATAAAACATGTAGTTGAAGAGGTTAAAAAGTAGGCTTGCTAATGGATGTAGTTCTGTACTAAAAAAATTCCTCTTGCTGTATCTCCCATAGTGTAGTCAGGGCTTGATGAGCCTTTTTTTGTGAAGATGAAAAACTCACTAAAAAGTGAGTTCTTTTGTTCACATGTGTATCATAAATATTTAACCTAGCTCTATTTTTTTCCTGTTTTGAGATTAAGTAATTCAAGATATGCATTGCTGTTTTTCTTTAATAGAAATGAGTCATTACTGTGAGAGCATTTGTACTTTGTTCCTTCTATATTGGAGAAATTATCAAAGTAAAGGGAAGTTTTATAGCTATAATCTTCCTAGGATAATAATGTATAATAAACTCTTCATGTGTTTTTCAGCAGCCTGGCCTAGATTTTGCTCTTTGTAGCTTTTATTTAAGGTCTTTTGATGTGGGGTTTGTTTTGTTTTCTAAGGAACACTTTGCATTCTTGACGACGTAACATCTTTATGGAGGCTAAATGTAAAAATATTCTGTTTTATCCTCCAAGTGCTAAGTGTTTGGAGCCTTTTTAAGACATCACTTTTTACTTCTTATTTATCTGTTTCTGGTTCTTTTAATGGTGTCAGAGATGAAAGAGATAAAAGCATGAGGCCATAGAGCTTTCTGTGTACCACAGGCAAATGTTATGATGATGACAGTGTCATGAATCTGACTGAGAAGATTAAGTTTATGAACTGTGTTTATCAGGATGATACTGGTAATTTCTGTCTGCAATGTAGATCTTGGTCAAAATTTTGAAGGGGATTAGTTTTCCTGTATCAACTGCTGAAATTGAGATTTTCCAACTAATGGTAAGTCCTATACCTTGTATAATTCTAAACTTGCTGGATTAGGTGTCCCCTTTTCATTTTCTAGAGATGTAAACTTATTCTTTTTATGTGAAACTACATCAGTATTTCCTGAGATAAACACCTTAAACACATTTAGTTTTTTATCTAAAATCTAAAGATCTCTGTAAGTACTGTCTGTTACAAGTAGCAAAGTGCAATATGTGACTCGGTAGTGTTCCAGAGAAGGGGTAAGCATCAGGGGTATGGATACTGAGAGGTTTGTAGGATCAAGCCTGAAAGAAAAATACGGTAGTCCAGCTGTTAAATGAGACCACGTGGGTATCACATATGGGCTTCAGCTCTGCAGTTCAGTTGCAGTCTTTGGGCCCATAGTATAAGAAGAACACGGACCTGCTGCAGCAGGTCCAGAGACAGCCACAAAGAGGATCAGAGGGCTGGAGCACCTCTCCTGTGAAGACAGGCTGAGAGAGTTGGGGTTGTTCAGCCTGGAGAGGAGAAAGTTCCAGGGACACCTTATACCAGCATTCCAGTACCTAAAGGGGGTTTATAAGAAAGCTGGAGAGGCACTTTTTACAAGGTGGTGTTGTGATACGACACAGGGTAATGGCCTGAAACTGATCAAGGGCAGATTTAGATTAGCTATTAGGAAGAAATTCTTTGCTTGTGAGGGTGGTGAGACACTGGAACAGATTTCACAGAGAAGCTGTGGATGTCCCATTCCTGCCAGTGTTCAAGGCCAGGTTGGATGGGCCTTGGGCAACCTGGTCTAGTGGAAGGTGTCCCTGCTCATGGCAGGGGGTGGAACTAGATGATCTTTAAGGTCCCTGTCAACCCAAACCATTCTATGATTCTATAAAAAGGCAGTCCTTTTCAATGTATGTTTCATACTTAAAAAGTAGAGTTAGTAGCACTTGCAGAATTCTGTAAAGCATTTGAACATGTTTAAAGAAAAACAAAAATTCTGTATTTACTAAGAATTCCTGAAATAATTGAGAAACAATCTTACTTTGGTTTAACATCAAAAGCAGAATAAATCACATTTTAGGACAAGATGGAAAGCCAATATAAAACAATCTGTATGGTATGTGGAGGTGGTATTTGCACATTTCTTCTTCATATGTTTGTTCATCTTTTAAGATAATTTTCTGTAATAATTTACAACTTGACTCATACATGGCATGAAAAAAACCTTACTTTTCTGCTTTTCTTCCTTCAGAAATCTTTGTCAGTATTGAATATTGGCAATAACAACATTGATGAATTAGAAGAGCTGGCAGTTTTGGAAAATCTTTCTTATCTTAAAGCAGTTGACAATCAACTTAAACATATGAAGGTATTGAAATAAATATTTGTTATATTAAGTATGGGTGATAAGAAATTAGTCACATTCATCTTTATTACTAAATTTATAAGTAAAAAGAAATTTTATTTCTGCTGTTACTAAATCTCTGGCTTGTCAAGCATGCTGTCTTTTCTCATACAGAAATCTTATTGAGATTAAAAAAGGAGAAGCATTTATCTAGGATGTCAAAATCTACATTTTTATTAATTAATACTGAAATTAATGGGCTTAAATAGTAGCCCAAATCACCAAGACAAAGCCTTGATTAAAATAAACTCATTTCTGGTTTGCATGTACATTTTATTTCCTTAGTAAACTTAACTTTCATTGGTTAGTAATTATTAGAATAACTATTCTTACTACTTCTTAGAACACAGCATATTTTTAACAGATTGTTGAGAGAATTTGGCAGTTCTCTTTACTAATAAGGAGATTGCAGTATTTTGTGTGCATAACCTATCAGTTATCTAGATGAACATGTTTTATTCGGACTCTTCATTTTTTTACACTTTAATATTAAAAAATGCTGAATGATGCCCTTCTTTTTTACTAGAGGATTATTAATGCTTTGTATTTCAAGTCCTGGCTGGCAGCTGTGGTTGAATTTCCATAAAATACAATTCACGTAGGCTTTTGCTGAAGAATTAAAATCACATTGAATATGTTGGTTACATCAAAACAGCAGAAAGCTTTTTCAAATAGGCTATCTCTCCAAAGCTTCCCTTTTTAAAATGTATCAATTTCTAAATAAAACATATTACAGAGATTTTTGTATTGGCTCTTTCTTTCTTATAAATAAAATATACTCCTGTTGTGATGATCTTAAAAGAAAGTTGTCATAGCCAAAGAACCAATTAATTTTAAGGATGAGGATGCCAGTTTGGAAACAGCGTTTTCAGTATCTCGGAGGAAAAAACAGTATCCTTTGAAACAGAATAAGGAGAGGACAAAAAGACTGCATTATTCAGTAACTGTGTATATATTATTTATTCATTATTAAACCTCATTATTTAATCATCAGGAATTGTATTTACCCAAAGCAGTTAGACATGTAGATTTCTATGCTACGTGGTCCTAACTTTTGAAAAATTATACAATCAGCATTTGAGTTTGCTGCTGCTGGTGCTGTCCATTACACTCAGATTAAGCTCCTGTGTATTTTGAAAGTGACTGTTCTGTATGTTTTCTAAACAATCTCCAAGTTTTGAAATATATGGAACAGGGAAGGTGTTTCTGTTCATATCTTTGCAGACCTGTAAACTTAATGAAAGTATCAAATATGTTTAATATACAGAGTAATGCAGGTGGATACCCAACTTTCCAGCTACAATTACTGAGTTTTAAGAGATTATATTTTGGGAGGCTCTACTTATCACTAATGTAAATTCTTAAATAAATAAAAAACAAACTGTTGAAAAATGCAGTAAGCCATGCAAAGTATATTTTTAAAAGTCAGTTTTAGCTCTGTGTAAGAGGCTTTAGCTCACAGTGGACATCTAGTAGGAGAACAATCTTATACAGCCGCTGACTGTTCAAAAAAAATAGCTGAGGGAAGTTTTGAGTATGTTTCAACTTTTTTGCATCCCTGAATTTTATGATTGCATGGCATACATTATTCTACAGCTGTGAAAGAAGCAAGGATTTTAGGGGTATACAGTTCTATACACTTAATTGGTTCTGCTGGCTTAACTTGTTATACACAGCAAAGGCTCTTTCACTCCCGCACAAGCTGCCTCCCTTCTCCTCCCTCTTGCCCCTCTGTTATCAAAACTCTGATGTATACCTGTTTTTCATGCCAAAAGCACTATGTACCCTCTTTTCCTGTTCTTGCTTTCCCATCACTGCCATCAAGAACTTCCCCAGAAATGTCTGGCATTGATCAGAGATCGTGGTAGTGCTGCATGACAGGGAAGTGTCGGAGAGCTCTGTACCTAGCTGTGCTTCACCGAGTGGGAAGAGAGACTGTAGAGGAGCTGAGTCTATCTGTCTGAGTAGGTCTGGTGAACTGCAGGAATAACATGGAATCTTTGTGAAAGATGAAAATATGAAAGGCATGAGAAATGCATGAAATACAGTCTTATGTAGACTTTTCTCACTTTTGTGTATTTAGCATAGTTATTTTGTATTTAAACATTTCTCTCAATTTTTTCACTTCATTATGAAAACCCATATTTCTTCGCTTTTCACCTATGCCACCTTGATTTCAGCACAGTTGGAAATTAGGACTAGTAAATTCAAACACTTAAGGTTGTGGCTAATTCAGGGCTTTGTTAGCATAATTAACAGACATCAAGGCATATGACCTTGTTTCCCTTGACTGAAGTTTATATAATGCAGTCTGAACAGTAGACAGAAGAAAATCAAGTAGTTTTTCTGAGTTCATGCAAAATAACTATGACTAGCTACCACATGCAAAAAGTATGTCTTAGGTCAGTTATCAAGAATATAATGGATTTTAATAGAATCGGCTTTTCTTTGTTTTCTATTGCTACTCATTTATTCATCCTATTGAGGTTCTGGTTTGCTTTAGTCAGGATCACAAGGTCTTCTAGACTGCAGTGTATTTCAGTTGGAATTAAGGAAATTTTTTTAAAACACTATGTCTATTAAAAACTCTCTCACAACTATTCCTTTTTACAAAAAGCCAGAATATAATTTATTTCTTAAGTTAATTAGTTTTTGGAAGATTATGACTTGTGTGAGTATTTGGATAGGTAGAAAAAATACAGCTAGAAATACCTGTAAAAATCCGTATTTCCCAAGTCTTTAATTTATTCAACCTCTGCCCAGTATTGATTATGACAAGAGGATATCACAAAAGATGAATTTATTTGCTTCAGAATTGAGTCAGGAACAAGAGAAAAATTATAGATTTTCTCAAATAGATTATGACAGGTAATCAAACTGGTGACAAATTGCTGTCTGTAGATGAAGCTGGGGCAGTTGGATTAGCCATTTCCGATAGAGACTGGAGCATACTGGTCAAATACCAATTCTTAAATGGCCACCGCTAATTGGTAAGAAAGTTATTGCCAGCACTACAGCTGCCTACTCAGGCCCTTGCCCTTCCCCCTCCCCACCCTCCCCAATGGAATATAATTTGCTCGTCAGTATTTTGTAGCAGACCTCAAAGTGATAGCATGACATGATCATTTATCAAATGGAGCCTGCCCAGAAGAGTGTCTGGTCCCTTTAGTACAGCTTATTGAAAGGCTGGGAAGTGAAAGCACTTTATTAGAGACAGGAAGGCAATGAACAACTAGAGCGTATCGAAAGGGTAATCATATTTCAGCACAGGATTAGTGTGCTCTTAGATAAACACACACTAGAGTAAGCATGTTCTGGGTCATTTATCAAGTAAGTAACAGCTAACAAAAATCTACAGCACTCTATACATTCATCAAAGTTAAACTGTATACATTTTATCTCAGTAATAGACAACTTCGTGTTGCAAAACTATTACTTGGAAAAATTATTTCTAGTGAAATCTAGAGCATATTACAGGCTTCAATGACAGTGTCTGAATGCTTAGGTCAGAATAAATAAATATACTTGCAAAACGATTTTTCTTTTTTAATAAGTCTAGCCTAAAATATTTTGCTTGTGATTAAGTGTTAGCACCTAAACTATGGGGGTTATCACGTTGCTATTCTGACACATGCTGATTAAGCTTTGCTGCATAACATTACAAGAATTATTAACATTTCTTCATGTGGACTGGTCCTCAGAATTTCTTGCATTGTTTTATCAGTCTTGATCCTCACAGAACCAGGCTTTTGTTCTGAGTTTTTCTAAAAAGACATTTTTATCACTGAGTAACAATAGATGATATCACCATCATCAGAGATAGACCAGAAAGTATATGATTTGGAGGTATGAGGCTGTGCTGCCACTTTCTCTTCCACATTATTTTTCTAAACATATATTATGTAAGCCATAGAATATTTCCAAGGGGATTTTCTACCAAGGGAGATGAGCCAGCAAAAGCAGAATTCTCCCTGCTTGCTACCCAAGCAATTTTCTAAATTTGATGGAGCTAAGAGATAACTACATTTCTAGAGACTTCATTGTTGGCATCAAGCTACAAAATTTTACATGCTCTGTGGTTTAGAATCTGTCACAACATGATTAGTAGAGTTTTCCAAATTATTATAACAGTAGAACATAAATTCTCTCTCCTCTTCTATTTATACAGATTGTCTTGAATCCCTCCTTAAGCTTTTCACACATACAAGGAAAGCCTGTCAAGAATGGGAGTTAAATGAAATTTTGGAAAGAAAGTATTTCGTAAAGTAGGGTGTCTGAGTAGAAAGGACCAATCTGCTAAACCTTGCATGTTTTTAACTTGAATTTATTGTATTTAAAAGACAGAGTAGTTTCATCTAGGTCATACTGCCCCTGAGTAACCAGACAGAAACATGGATGGAGAAAGGTATATTTCACTAATTTCACTGTTTAGGCCAATACTATAACTGACCACCCACAGTTAGGTAGGGGGGGATTACTGTTTCTCCTGTAAAATACAGTTCTACATACATATAAAGAGAGAGGCACTCCACTGTGGATAGCGTGATTTTTAGCCCTTTTTTTTCAGTCTGCCCTTTATCTTTATAAAGTATTTATTGTTCCACACACTGATATTCTAAGGGCTCTGTAAGACCTTAGGAATATATTAACAGACTTTACCTATCATATTTTTTCATTGGTAACTCCTAGGCTTTAGGTGCTTATAAGTGGGATTGAAGTGGTAATTTTCTATAGCTGGTGCTACTGTATCCTTAAAAATGCAGCATCTTCCAACTGCATCACTGTTTCTTCTGTGAAATTTTGATACATTCAGGGGATGCTGTGGACTAATCTGTTTGAAAATGCACATTCTTCATGTGCATATTAATACATGTGAATAGTCTCACTGAAGTTATATATGTGTGCAGGATTTGGGCCTGGCTGAGAAAATCACATTACTGTTGAATTTTACTCTGATGGGGGAAAAATGATCATGATGTTCTGTTGTTGTTTCAATTGCAGGATTTGGAGGTTGTATTAAAAAAATGGACAAAGCTACACAGAATAGATCTTACGGGAAACCCCATCTGCCAAAAACCAAAGTACAGGGACAGGATTATAGTACAGTCACAGACTTTAGGTAAAAAATTAAATCAACAGTCCACCCATAACTCCCACTCTTTTAGAAAATAACTCAAAAATTATTTGTTCTTGAGTAGCGCTATGTATGTAAACACAGTTACTGCTATAGATATTTATGTCAAATCATAATTTTTAAATTTATATACAAAGCTAAAACTGCTTATGCAACCAGCTTCACAGGCTATCTTGTTTGCCTTTTGGTATTAGTAGTAGTAATAATTTGTTTTATAATAGATGTTTGGTGAGATTGTTACAAGACAATTTTTGTATTCATATTACAGATGTTGTGAAATTGATTTTCAAAGATCAGTTTAATCTATCAATCGGTAGTAGTTGCTGAAGTGTTTTTGTTGTACAGTGCCAGTTGTGCAGATCCCACCTTACTGTGTTTGAATTTGTCAAATAATATTAATCCTGAAAATTATAAGCGGTTCACACTTACTTTATGAGTGTATTTGTTAATCTTAACCCTTATGATGCAGTTTATATTATTATTTTGAGATAACTATAGCATAAAAGGAAGAAAGTTATTCTTCTATATCTAAACAGTTGCACTATAGAAATAAGTTTAAAAAAACCCTGCTAATTTTTTACTTTTTTTGGATAAATGTGGCAATTATGTTTAAAGTTATGATTACGCAACTTGGTTTTTATCAGAGTACAAAATATTAGCCATTGAGAAAAAGAAACAGCCTATCTGCACAATGAAAATAACAGTGCCTTAGGACAGTTCTAATGCAACCTAAATTTGTAGCCACACGAGGTATTTCATTTGGGCTGACTCAAAAATGCAGATGCAACCAATGAATCACAGAGCAAAAGGTTTATGGCACCTAAGTGAGTAAAGTTAACGTTAGAGAGGAAAATCTGTGTGACTGTCTTCATGATCAGTAGAATCCCTTGATTGCTAAGGCATGTAGTTCAATGTGGATTTGCGCATCTACCTATACCCTGTGTAAGAGCATATATTTTCTTCAGAACTTTCTAGAAGTGTTGCATGTTAACCAAATATGAAATATGTATATTTCCCTTGAAAGTTATAAAAATTGTAGGGGTTTTTTGTAATTAAGACATATTAACTCACTCTTGCAGCTTGAATATGAATATCAATTTTTACTGGTTATTTTTTTCTTTACCAAAATACTAGAAAAAGAAAAAAAGATTTGAAGAGAATTAATATAGAGACAATATACTTTACATGCAACTTTGTATAGCCCTTTAGTTCACTTTGTATCACAGAAAGTGTTCTCTTTTGCAGAATCCCTGGATGGGAAAGAAATTCAAGAAATGGAAAGACGTTTCTTAATGAATTGGAAAGCCTCCAGAGCTGCCAGGAAAAAAAGCAATGAAAGAATGACAGATGAACATGCAGCCTATGTACAATTTTGTAAGCAAACTAATCAATTACTTCATGCTTATTTAAAATTTACAAAAATCATAAAAGAGCAGCTAAAAATAGATATACTAAGAATTGTATATAAGAGACTTGTACCAGTGATGAGTCCAAAAGACATGAGTAGAAATTGAGCTTTTCTAATATAAAATTTAATTTTAGCACTAGTTCCTGTGTTGGCTTTTTCCCTCACATCCCACTCTCCCAGAATTATGGAAAGGGGTAGCTAGTACATTTTGAGTGTGTAAATATTCATATTTACTTCCCATATTTAAAAAATGTTAGGCATTCTAGAATAAATATGCATGAAATACATCAGACTTTTAAAATATATTTGTTGGTACTGGTTTGATCTGTGTATATTGTCAGTCCTTTTAAAGGCCTTCACAAGATACATGTCTAGCAGAAGTCCAAGTTTTAAACTTGGAAAGGAAAAAAAAAATGTCTGAGAGGTAAAAAAGCCTTAAACCCATTTTGAGGTTTAAAGGCAACATGTTCTTCAAGTGGGAAAACAAATTAGTTTTGAAACTCAAACAAAACCTGAAATAAACATTGAGGTTTTTTAAAAATAGTGGGAAAGTGGTGGTTGTTACAGAGTTGACTGTAGGTTAAAACATAAATGATTTAACAGTATGTCTTGTCATCTTGCAGGATTTGGATACAGACATTTGACTTGAAATCACTCAAAATGGTTTGGATTGCCATATTTATAAAATAAAATTGGTGGCAGTTACACTGTTGCTTTCAGAAGATAAATTAATATGTTATTTTTGAAGACATGAAGGCTGATTCTCTGCCTGCCAGCACCAACCCTAGTTGGAGTCTGCTTATTGTTTGGAAGCCATATGCAAATGGCAATAGTTTTGAAATAGTCTTCTGAATAACTACTGATATAAGGAGGTGCTATGTAATTGAATTTACTCCCTTTCAAGTAACTCTACCTGAATGGGAATATGTGTTTTAATATTCATCTTCATCAGTGTTTGCAGCGCCTTCCATAATTCCATTCAAAGTTTTCTGTTCTCAACCGTCAAATTTGAGGTATTTTACCTTCAGGTTTATTACACTGTTTTTTATAACAAGATATATTGGAACCTGTGATCAATCACACCGAATATTAAATAGATATGGTTTGACTTAGGATATTGAATTAATCCTTTCTTCTTTCTATTTTCTGCAGCTGACTCTGAAACACCTTATCTCACTCTTCACCATAGTCACTCTGTGAAAGAAAAAGCAAACAGTCTAGATTTGTCTCCCAAGCAGAAAGTTGAAAGAAAACCTCTGCCAAGAATCCATGAAAGAAGAAGTCGGATGAAAACTCAGGTATGTTCCTCAAATATCTTCCTTTTAGTTGTGTTGGTTATTGCTTGTACAGCTCTTGCTGAATCAGTTGGAAAATGAGTACAGGAAGGTAGAATTTAATCTGAAAAAATTTTTTAAACCACATTATATTTATTGTCTTTATTTCTTTGAAAGACCAGATAATACAATTCAGTTTCTGGTTATAAATCAGTAGACTAGCTAATAGTAGTAACTTTCTGTCAAATGCATTTAAGTGTAATGATTTAAGTGTAATACCCAGCCAGAAAGGTAAAATAATATCAAAGTTAATTCTCAGAAGTAAGTTAAGGTGTCAGCACCATTGGTGAGGGATGATCCTGTGCGTGGAGTCATCTGCAGAAGGAGAAACAATCACTTTTCATCTTACAGCTTACTTCTAACAGCCATGCTCCAGTTTCACCTGTAGCAATAGTATAGTTAAGTATCTGAGACCTAATATCACTCCTTCCAGATTTTTAATGCTATTTTTAACCTAACAGTTTTATTATTTATCAGCTAAACTAGCCAACAAAAAAAAATCATTTATATAATGCCATAGATAAAATAAATAAATACATGCAACTGACACGGATATGCTTCTGTTACTAAATTAGTAAATATAGTGTTCTATTTTACATTTACATCCAAGTTAGAATTCATTAGTATGTTTGACAATTTAACTGAGCAACATTTAATGCTATTTTATTCTTGACAACTTACCACTTTCCATTCCATCCGTTTTGTTCCTTCTGATTATTTGTTCTGATTAAAAATAGCTGCCTTTCCATTGAGAAGGGAAGAAGAATTGCAAATCACAAAGCTGCTCTCTTTCAAATAATAATTTTTGTTCATCACATGACAATGGATATATTCTGGCCTAAAAAAACCATGAATTTGTCATATATGTTCCCGTTCTTGAATTTTTTTCTTGCTGCAGAAAGCACAAAGCAGTGGAGTAGTTAAAAACAAGAACTGCAGGAACAATGTTCTAGTTATTATAAAAAGTAATGCTGTTAGTACTACTATAGTAGTACACTATTATTTTCCAGTGGATAGTCCAGGCTTCTGAAATTTAGAGGGGTACAGACTAATACTCATGCCATATAAATATGTTTGGGGTTTTTTTAATTCTGTTGAAAGACAGGTTTGCCCACATGCTCTGTCAAGTGTTCTGTCAGTTTGCATGTCATCTTTATTAGCATCCTGGTTTTTTTTTACCCAGCCAGGCTGAGTAAAACTGTACTTTCCATTTGCCATTCCCCTTAGTCCTAAAAAAATGATGGAACATGCATGTACAACATCTTTTCTTCTGTAAGACCTTCTGCTATTTCCTTTGAGACTAAGCATTCTGATTCTGCTTTACAACGTTAAAAAGCTGTCCAATTGTTGAGCTTCTTTGCTTGGCAAAAATTTTCTCAGTATTAAAAAGCTGGAATACAATCCTGCCTCTGTTGAAATCCCTTTTGACCCTAGAAAGGCAAAGAGTGAGTCTTGCATACTTGATTGAAATAAAATGTCTATATTTTTATTAATTTACTTCTGTAAATTAAATTTGAGTGATTTTTTTTTTACTGTTAGTCTAGAAGATTTTAGTCTGATTTCCCAGAAAAGTTAGAAGAAACTGCAGTCAGATGACATGCATTCAATATTTCTTAAAAACTTTTAAGTGGGACATTTATCTTAGATGCTGAAGGTTGCTGTACCTTACAATTTCATGTGAAATCACCAATCCTGAGATATATTCTAATCCTCTTACTAGAGGAATTCCATAGAAACCAGAGAGTCTTGTGAGTTAAAGGTTTGTGAATTCTTTAGAATGTTTATTGGGAAAAAAACCCCAAAACCTCAAAGAATAGAAATATTCATTCTCAGAGTTTATGCAGATACGAAAAAAAAGGCAAATCTTAGTATTCCCTTGCCAGATCCACTAATTAGGGATATACATGAATGTGCCCACAAGTAAAGGAAGGAAATTTTTTCAAACTGAACAAATACCTGTATTGTTTAATTGAAATTCAGTATCGGACCAAAGAAATTAGTGAATTTTAATCCTACCCTCTGTGTTAGTCAAATAAATTATTCCAACAGATGTTTCCTCTTTCCCTATACATACTAGGTGATGTTTGACCTTGGCAACTGAAAAACAGGCATTAAATACCTTTTTAACCTACGTCTAAGATCCACTGAGGATTGCATACAGCTTGAACAATGACAAAAGCCACTTATTACTAGATTACTGAAATATGTCATTAATCTTTCCTTTTTGATGATATAAAAACAATAGCAACTTTATATTGGATTTTAAGTTAGTTTTGGACATTCAGAGAAAATTATGGATATTGGCAGGAAGTAATTAAAGGAAACCAAATCACTTAACTATTTTGAAGATACCTAATACCTTCCAATGGGATACACCATTATTAATTTTCCCTGAGTAGAGAAGTTGTTGAAATTTTGATGTTGTAAACCTAATCTATTACCAGCAGTTTCTGCCCACGTTGCCTTACTCATGGAATTAAATATTGTGGTAGGTATTTGTAGCAATTCAGAATGTTGTGGGAAAGTCACCTTTCGTATCTCCAGCATATGTTATGGGATTAGCAATATGAAAATATCTTTAAATGATACAGTCAGCATGTAACAAATACTCTAGATTGTGCCAACTAATCATAAGTCACTCTGCTGCCACCATGCACATCATGTGTAGTTCAAGTTCTAGTCCAAAAGGAAGGAACTTGCAGTGAACAATGTTAGTTCTCCCTCTTCTTAGGCAGGTGCTTGTATAACATATTTAATTAGTTAAATATTTATAAATGCCTTGAGTTGTGGTGATTTGTGTGGTCTGAAATGTACACAGGATAATGTAAATTGGATAACAGGTAGAAATGTAAATGTTCTGCGTGTTTACTGGGCTTTTGTTTATATGAATCCAACTAGCATTAAAATAAATAGAATTATTAAGGCCTATTATATGACAGGTTTTTGGGGAGAGATGATACTGAGACTATAATGATTTACCCAGTCATAAACTTTGCAATAACGCACTTCACATTACACGATATAGTTCTCTTATTTGAGAGGGAGGTGGGGAAATATGTTACCTCTGGGTGACCTAATTCTTGTTCTCTTACTGAATATCCATTTCAACAAACATCTGAAAATTCAGAAATAAAAAATATCCTCGGTTTTGGCTCCAAGAGAAGGAGAAATACAGATTTAAGATATAAACCAGTGCAGTTTTAGCTGCTCACTCTCGAGTTGGTTTTAGCAGCTGAAGATCTTACAAGCACTCCAAATATATTCAGAATTAGGTGCATTAAATACTTAGCGATACCAGCTGGAGCACTTTGCCAGAGCTGAGCGTACACTTAGAAGAGGCACAGAGTGCCTTTTCCAGCAGCCCATCTTACTGCCTTTCCTTGGTGATGGTGTTGAACTAAAAATGTAAACATCTTCTTAGTGAGGTCTAGAAAGTATCAATCAGCATTTAGTGCTGAAGGCTGTGGAAGAGAAATGTAAGGAATTTACTAGTCATTGAATTATTCAGCCATGACGTAGGATATGAAAGGAGTCACCACAATGCTAGATAAAGTGTAAGGATAAAGAGATTAAGTGAAGTTCTGAAATTAAATAGTGTTGCTGAAGCAGAGCCATTTGAATGAAGGTCAGGTATCCTCAGTTTCTGGTTACTGTGGCCCATGCAAGGTCTCAGCAGGCAATTCAGCCAGTTTAGTGGTCGCTTCCTTTTTTTTTTTTTTTGTGGAGAATATGCACTGCCTGTAAAGGTGAGTGTAAGTACTTTTGCAGAGCCATAATTAACAATACAGTAATCTGTACCCTAGTGGTATTTTTGGTATCCATGTTTGCAGCCTTGCTGAATATGGTGCTGGATGATTCTCCCCATGATCATTCATACTCTGTTCAGATGGAAAAACATAACTGTCATCACAAACATACAAGATGATATACAAATGGCATTGCTTTCTGTCTAAACTTCTTTCGGTAGTGGTAATTAAAAAAAAAAAAAAAACCAAACAAGAAGAAGTAGGTCTAATATATGCCAAATCTGTAATATTTAACACTGCCACATCATCCAGTGTCCTAAAGGTAGTGACAAAAGGCATCCCTTTTTGCCCATGCCCTCCCTCCCCACTCCAGTTCTCTGTGCTGCTGCTTACTAGGAGTAAAGATCTAAACCACTGGCAGAAACACGTGCACTGATAGACCCCTTGTGCCCTTGAAAAGAGTAAATTCTTCTCAAACCATGGAGAGAGAGCACATCTGCTGGTGAGCAGATTGCCAGCTAGACCACATGTACTCCTACATGTCTGGCCGACCAGATAGAGCATAGACACATTCTTGACTGGCAATCTGGCAGGAACACGCTTGCAACAGTCTGCTCCCTCTTCCAGGAGATACAGGCTGTTTCCTAGGCATTTAGAAAACCAAATGGTGCATGCAGTTTGTCTGCCAGTAGGTGGTCAACAACTTACCGGGGCACATCTTGGGCTACAGGCTGTCAGATGCTCTCAAGAACATTGAAACCCAGACTGTTTGAAATCATCTACATAAAATACATGAATATTTAGAATGCTTTAGGCTGGAAGATCATCGAGTCCAACTGCAAGTCAGCAACATTTTAACAGAATGCAGAATGAGAGAGGACTACTCAGTGATTTTAGAGTGAGTTGTATCCTTTAAGTGGCTCCATCAAAATTGTATCAGGAATGAAATACTATTTTAGGATGGTAAACAAAAAGCAAACTCAGATCTTTGCATATCTATTTTTCAGATGTTACGTGTTCACCCTAATAGGTACTAGATAAACGAAACATTCAGTATGCAGTATTTATTTTTTTCTATCCTTAGATCTTTGTTGTCAGTACTTTTAGACTACTGTTGAGATAAAACCTCAAAACTTTATAACTTTTTTGGTCTGCTGCATTAGCATTGTACATTTTTTATTGTGTAGGTAACTGACAAAATTATAAAAATCACTTTAATAACACAAATGTGAATCTAATTTAAAAAGTAAAAAAGTAATGCTGTGTTTTCAGATTTTTAAAATACATACCTGCATGGCAGTTTAAAAAAGTAATTTAAAATAAAGACTGCTGCTTGAATAGGAATATAGAAAGAAATTCTGTAATTTCAGTATAACTCTGTTGAAGTCAGTTCCAATAATCTAATTTACTGCAATGATAAAAACACTGTTTCAATATTTGCCTTCCTGTATCCAGTCACACATTGTGTAGGCACACTCCCCTCTCTGAAAAGTTGAAAGCAGCTGCTATTACAAACCTGAGGTGAAAACACAGTCAGTGTGCCCTCACCTAGCACGGTGAGCTACTACATTTTGGAGTACATCAAATGGACAACCACTAATTTTGGACAACCACTAATTCCTTAGTAGCAGCTGTACCTCCTCAAATTCACTTCCAGCACCTTGGGATGTATCCCATCCCGTTGCAAAGACTTCGATATGTCAGATTTGCCTTAGTGGTTCCTAAATTGGTCATCATCTACTATTGGTAGAATTTCTCCCCGCCAAAATCTGTTCGTAGGACCTAAGAGGTGTGAGATAAGGCCTTACCAGTAAAGACCCCGATGCTTTTAGAGCTTCCACAGTACTGTTGGTGTGTTAGAAGTACCAAAGGGAAAAAAAAGATATCACTGCCCAAATACCTCTCCTTGATAATGCTCTTATCATAATCAGAATATAGGTAAACACACCGTATTTGCGTTACTGATCTAAAGTTCATATTTGAACTTTTAATCCATAGCCAATGAAAAAATTCTAATTTTTCTTAAATATCACATTAAAACCAGTGCAAAGTGTAACTTAATTTAATGCTATATTATTTCTTTGTATGTGCAGGTATAAATCAGTACACAGCACTGCCTGTGATACAGCTATAAAAGCCATACCGTTCAAAAGTTCTGAGATAGGGGCAGACAGGGTAAAAAGTAGCCAGAAAACTGTCAGTGTTGAAGATGTACCCATTGATTTTTCAGGATGAGGATTCAGACATGATCTGTTAATATGGGATAGTATGTGACTGTATTCAGACTGTAAGTGGTAAAAGTAAGTGCATCTGAAAGGCTCTCTTCCCCATTTTTCTTACGATTTTTATCTCAATGTGGTGTGCAAAGTAGCTATGCTGACTAACAGAGCTCTGAGGCAAAATGATTAATTATGTGAACCTGCTTATTTGCAGTCACAAAATTGTAAATGTTAAATATTGTAACTGGAAACAATACATTCTACTTTGCTAGGAAAAAAACCAGTGAAAATTTATTTTAAGTCACTTGCCCTTGAAGAATTCTAGGAATTCACTGTTAAAAAAGTTGTGTTTGAACCTTACCTCTTCAATCAAACAGCACTGTAACCAGAGACTACAGAAATGACTGACTACATCTCTGTTCTCTTAATTCTGAGCTGAATTAATTGCTGCATCAAAACCAAGATAAATCCAAGCCAGCTGTGAAATGATCTGTGTAATAGACTAATACTTTAAATCAAAAAGAGTTTTGAATCAATAAGTTCTTCCTTTCTTGGAGAGTTAATATGTTAGACTGCCACAGTAACCCCTGATTACATGTCAGTAAATTTGGGTATAATCAGGTACACATAGTTTGTAGGAAAATGTTTTGGAATAAAAGACTGAATCTTATCTAATTTCATTTATATGAGAAATTGCTTTGATTATTTATAAGATTTTTTTCCTTATGGGACTTGAAAATTAGAAGTATTTTATACACATTTATATGGGAAAAAAATGTTAATACCATTTTTGTCCGTGGCAAAAGTCAGTTTTGTGATAAAGGAATGTACAATACCCCAACTGGACAGATTCTGTCAATTCAGAATATTCTGGCTCCAGGTTTGGCACTGAGAAGAAAAGCAAAAGGGCTTTCACTGCAACAATCAATAACCTTGCAATAGGTAAAGATCTTTTTTTCTCATCAGCAGCATTTGATGACACTGCTTATAATTTTTGTAGAAATGTTGAGTGCTCCTGGGAAGTGTTAAGGACAACGGGAGCAAAGGTGCTTTGGCGTGGTTGTGACATGAAGATCTTACCTGTCTTCTCTGATCTCTCTGATGTAGGTTGAGGAGGAATCTGAAGCAACAACAGAAGCAGTTTGAATTCTAAAAGTCAGAAGTTACAGGATGTGAAGATTTGGCCATTATTGATTTTTTTTTCCCTCAAAGCTTACAAAGAAAGATACTGGTATCTCTTTGGATATGTTATCTGTGTCTTTTTAATTTCAAAACTGGACAAAATTAAGTATTTTGAACCTAACATTGCTTTCTAAGAATATTCAGAAAAAAAAAGGGGACTGCCTATTTATTTAGAAGCAATGCTTTGTCTCAAAATCATGTAAAAACATCAGCATGTGCTAGGCTAAACTGGTTGCCTAATTCTGAAACTTCTTCAAGAAATGAACTGGTTTTAGCCAGTGTCTTACCTACTAGCTGCTTCTTTCCCTATATGATACTCAGCAGTTGTGCAGAGGCGTGTTCACAGTAGAGTCATGGAGTCATTAAGGTTGAAAAAGCCCTCTAAGATCATGCAGTCCAACTGTAAACCTAACACTGCCATATTCACCACTAAACCATGTCCCCAAGCACCACATCTACACTTTTTTTTTAACACTTCCAGGGATGGTGATTCCACCATTTCCGTGGGCAGCCTATTCCAATGCTTGACCACCCTTCCAGCAAAGAATTTTTTCTCAACGCCCAGTCTAAACCTCCCCTGGTGCAACTTCCGGCCATTTCCTCTTGTCCTGTCACTTGTTACTTCAGAGAAAAGACCAGCCCCCACCTGTCTACAGCCTCCTTTCAGGTGGTAGGGTTCCTGAGCCTCTGTTTCTCCAGATTAAATACCCCAAGCTCCCTCAGATGCTCCTCATCAGACCGGTCCTCTAGACCCTTCACCAGCTCCACTGCTGTCCTCTGGACATGCTCCAGCACCTCAATGTCTTTGTAAACTAAGTACAAGGGCCCAAAACTGAACACAGGATCTGAGGTACAGCCTCACCACTGCTGAGTACAGGAGGACAATCACTGCCCTGGCCACACTATTTCTGATACAAGCCAGGATGCCATTGGCCTTCTTGGCACGTGGCTGGACCGTGTTCAGCCCACTGTTGACCAGCACCCCCAAGTTCATTTCTAATGGGCAGCTTTCCAGCCACTCTGCCCCCAGCCTGTAGTGCTGCCTGGGGTTGTTGTGACCCAAGTATAAGATCCAGCACCTGGCCTTGTTGAACCTCATACCACTGGTTTCTCACTTCAAGCAGAAAGAAGCTATTAACACATGATTTTGAGAAGATCTGTAGTCCTAAAAAATAATTTCCATCATTTGGATTTTTCCAAGTTCTGGTGAATAATGTGGAACAGTTAGCAGAGGAGGCACGAGAAGATTAATTATGTCTGTGCTGATTTTTTGGTTGGGAGTACTGTTCATTAATTTAACTTCAAATTCTGTTTGTTTGGCTGCTTTGCACTTGTTTGAGTAATTAAATAAATGCTTGAGACTTCTGATATAGGAAAATTTCAAACCTACAGATAAGGAAAGGAAATTACAAATTGTCCCTTGAAAAAACCTTTCCTAAGGCAGTTTCTCTCTATGTGAATGGCAGCTCAGCATCTTGTGCTTACGGCCCTCTCTGAAATAAAAAAGGAATTTTTCTTGAATAAGGAAATCAGGATCTGTCTTTTTGCATGGAATGTTTTGTGTATTTTGTTATAATTTATAAATATAATTTGATACAGATGATTAAAATACATTTAACTCCTGCTTGCATTCTCCCCTTGAATACCAAGATCTTCACCTTCATTATAAAGAACAAGATTTGCAAAGCTAAGGTAGTAAATGAGTGCTACTGTAACTCCGAAGTGCCAGTGTTTCTGTTAAAGTGTTGTGGTTTAACCCCAGCCAACAGCCAAGCCCCACACAAGTGCTTGCTTACTCCCTCCACTGGGATCAGGAAAAGAATTGGAAGAGTAGAAGTTGGAAAACTCATGAGTTGATATAAGGACAGTTTAATAGGGAAAGCAAAAGCCAAGCAAGCAAGCAAAGCAAACCAAGGAATTTAGTCACCGCTTCTCATGGGCAGGCAGGTGTTCAGCCATTTCCAGGAAACCAGGGGCTCATCATGTGCTATGGTTATTTGGAAAGGCAAATGCTGAACGTCCAAACATCTTCCTGCTTCCTCCTTCTTCCTCCACTTCAGATACTGAGCATGATGTCACATGGTATGGAATATCCCATTGGTCAGTTGGGGTCACCTGTCCCAACCTCCCACACTTTAAGTTCCCATGTTCCTGGTCTCCCCACCAGCATGGCAGTATGAAAAGCAGAAAAAGGCCTCATGTCTGTGTTAGCACTGCTCAGCAATAATAAAAACACCTCTATATTATCAACCCTGTGTTCAGCACTAATCCAAAATACAGCCCCATACCAGCCACTGTGAAGAAAACCAACTCTACCCAGGCAAACCAGCATATAAAGCTGATGAGTCATTCGCCTTCAGAATCAGAACATTCCAAACACGAAATAAAGCTCAGATGTGTAACTGTTAGTCCATTACTGAAATCAGTACTAACTGAGCACGATGCTTCTTGTTCTAGCTGTAGTCATCAATGACACTCAGGTCGAGAAAGACAGAAAAGCATAAATTAAAAAAAAAAAAAAAAGTTGATTCTTGTTCAAGCAATTTCCAAAGAAGAATATCAGTAGTCTTGGTGAGCATGTTCACAGTGTCAGCTGCTGATTGCTGACTCAATGCAGCACATTAGGAAGTCACCTCCCAATCTCTATGTCATGATGTTATCTTTGCATTTTACACTTCCCTCTGCCTTACACACACCCATTTAAAACTATTCAATGAATTGTTAGTATTTCTCAATGTGGGTTATGCTGTGTAAGCCATCTAGAGCATGACTTATTTTTCATAGGTTCTGAGTATTTCTGGATTAAAGATTTTACTCTCTTGTGTGATAAATAAAACATTGAAGACCTGAATTAATTACTCCCGACAGAATATGTGCCATGGGGTTTCACACAGAGAATCCCACAGCCAAGCAACTCACGTCTAGCTACAGCAAATCCCCAACAAAGCCTTGATACCATAGTCTAACACTTACATACACACCCACCCCTACCCCCCAGAATGGAGCCCTTCTGATACATACTTTAAATATATATTTTAAACGTAACTATTACTGGAAAATGCTATAAAAAGTAAATTGATACACTGTAATATGGCATGTTTAACATAACTGTGAAATATGCTATGGTTCTACAGTACACTATCAACATGGCACTTGAAACAAGGAGGGGAAAGTATTTAATTGGAAATCTTCAAAATATTTGTTTGGCTTTGGAATCCATTATGAAATGCTGAGATTTCTCCAAGAAGCAAAAGTTGTGATCTGCAACTTATTTTTATTCTCCTGTGGCTGTGTCCTGCCTCTGATTTGCTCCCAGGCTCCAGCAGGAATCTATGGCACCTGACCAGATACAATCTGTGTGTGGCTTCCTGCTGGAACTGTTTTACTCAGACAGGCAATGTTTCTGCTAGTCTCTGTCAGAAGCACCAATAACTGCTGCACCATACCAGCAGGCAAGCACACTTGAGAAATCCTTATACAGAAATGGGAATGGGAGAAAATGAACAATTTGGAAAGAAATATCCTGAGTGTTCGTACTGAATTGTGGCCATAAAAGCAGAAAATAATTTGACATGAAGGGAGCAGAGTGTACCTGGAAAAACATCATTCTGTCTCTGGTAGAACTTCTTCTTACCTAAATCACACTGGAAATCTGGCTCTTCTGTGACTCTGGCATTTCTCAGATTTGAGATATACCATGGAAGGTAAGGCAGGAAAAGTAATTCTCAGTCATTTGTCTAGGATAGAAGAAGAAACAGCTGCAGCCATTTGTTACAGCTTTAGATTTAAATAGTGGGTTGATACAAGAAAATAATATCACTGGAAATCTTTGTGCTTATAGCAGAGGAGGTGTCATCTGATGGGAGAAAGTCTTGATGGAGCAAAGAACAACTATTTCTACATTTCTTTCTCTTTGGGTTTTTAAAAATATGTTTAAAGCACCCCTTTTTTGGTAACAGGGCTAGCAGCCAGAGTGGTCTCTCCAAACCCTGCTCAAAATCTCACCGTGCAATCTCCCTACTCACACTCTGCAGTAAACTGGATTTGGTGTTGTCTAAAGATGGTAATGGGAGTTCCACCACCACTTCTCTTCCAACTCCTTCCATTGGATTTCCTGCGCTGAGGCAGAACTCTATGTACAGTATGAAACTCAAAAAAAATACTGTGTCATTAATCCAATCAGAGAAGAGAAGAGCACAGCACTCAAAATCTGCTAATTTGGGGTGGCTGGGAAGTCTCAGGGCTGTTGGGACACCTGCTGTTAAATTCTCTGTCAGTGACTTAGTTGAGTGTCCCACGGCCTAGTAAGGAGAAGTCCTCTTTGAGCAGGCATTTCTGCAGACCTAGAAACTCCTTGGCGTGTGGGAGAGGTGATCCCCAGACTTGTATGCTGGTCTCAGTGATTGTTTGGCACTTGCAAGATGACAAAGGAGCCCCAGTGGAAATGAGGCTGGAAGGCAAGTCTCCCTGCTCCCCAGCCAGTCTGGGATCAGCTCTTCCACATCACACCACAGTGTCAGACTGTTTTCAGTACAAGCTTAAGGATATGTTCAAGAACTACTTATCTGAGCCCCAGAGGCTGACTGAGCAGAGGAGTGTCTGTCGAGTGAATTTTTAAGAGGTTTTGACTGCAGAAAGGATTCAGCAATGCTCACTTGGGCTGGAGGCAGCCCTGGAAATCTTGGGGCCAAAACATGGCTTAGCAGGGCTGCTTGGAGGCTCCTCCACTGTCCTCCAGAGAACAGTGTCTTCATTCTTGTGCACCCTGGAGGCCAAAGGATGGTCTGTGGTGCCGGTGAAGTCCATCATCGCGGCCGTGTACATGCCAAAAAGAGGAGCTTTTGTCAGAGTAGCTCCTGATGGCTGAAGGGAAGCTCCCACCGAGGCTGCCAGCACCAGGCAAAGGTAAACGTTGAGGCCCAGTTTCAGTACTTAAATTTACAGATGAATTTAATAACTTATCTTAGAATTTAGTGCTTAAATTCAGTACTTAAACTGGGAACCTGTGGAGCAGCCCGACAGCATTCTTTGCCGTCCCGCCCTCTCCGGCCCGGCGGAGGCGGCTCCTTGAGGCTATGGATGCCTGCCCGAGGGCAGAAAGGGCGGCGGGGCCTCGGCGGGGCCGTGGGGCCGGGCGGGGCAGGGTCCCGCCCGCGGGCAGCCCCCGCCCGTGCCCTCATCCCGGCTCTGGTGGAATTCTCAGGCCGGAGCGTTTGGCTGGGACGGGCCGGCGTCTGCGGCGGGCGCTCTGCGGGCGCTGCCGGGCCCGGCCGGGGCTGAAGGCAGGTGTCCGGCTCTCCCTGCGCCGCTCCCACCCCCGCCGGGTCCTCACCGGGCTCGTCCCTTCCCGGGACTTCCAACTATCGCTAAAATTTAAGTCCTTAATTTTCTTGGCTGCAAATTCGGTAACGAATCGCTCAGACTTTGTTTTTCCACTGCTCCCGAGGCTTGATTTATTGTGTCTCTGTTATCGCACAATCGGGCTTCGTTCAAAATGTTATTCTGGGCTAATTCCATACCCCGGTATTTATTTTGACTGTCCCTTCTCATTAGGGTTACTGATTTTTAATCGCTCCCCTTTCCCTGTTCAATCCCCTCTCTGCCCGCCCGGGCTCGCCTCATCCCGTTCGTGTTCCCATCCCGTGTGGGTCGGTCCCCCGGAGCGGTGCCCGGGCAGCCACTGCCCTCTCCCCCCGTGGCTGCGGGACGGAGCCTCGCCCGGGGGAACCCGCTCCGCCTCGGGAACATCCGCGAGCCGGAGATGCAGCGGCGGAGCGGAGTGAAAGGGCTTGCTTTTAACAGGGCATCGCCCGAGCTCCCAGCCCAGCGATTGAATTTCTCTCCTCCAGCAAAACCGTTACTTTATCCTAAGAAAAACAAGCGCGAGCGGGGCGAGCGGCGGCGCGGGGCGGCGGGACCCGCACGGACCCGGGGCCCGGCGAGGGGGAGGGCGGGGGGCGAGGGGAGCGTGAGGCGATGCCGCCCCCGACAGCTCCGTGATTGATGACCCACCCGCCCGGGAAGGGGCGGTCGCTGTCGCCCGGGCTGGAGGGGGGAGCCCGGAGGCCAGGTGCGACCCAGCCCCGCCGCACCCACCGGCCGCGACGGCTTATAAACACCCGGGCCGGACGGGGAGCGACGCGACGGGACGGGACGGAGGCGCCGGGAGGGGCCGCGCCGGGCTGGACCCTCCGCACCGGGCGGGAGCGGTAAGTTCATCCCCGGCCGGGCACCGCGGGGTCCCGCCAGCTCCCGGGCAGCCGGGTTCTCCCGCCGGGATGCGGGACGGGGACGCAGCAGCCGCCACGGGCCGGCGGAGCCGGGAGTGCCGGTGCTGCCCCCGCACACCGACAGGCAAGTTCCTATTTCTCTACTCCGGAGAAAGGATTTTCGTTACCTGTTACCGGAGTTACACAGAGGGCAAGGTCTTTTTAAAACCGATGCGAAACAACTCAGATTCACTATGTTTTTTCCCCTAAGGAGCAACGGAAAAGTTTATCTAAGGTTTCCACCTGTTTGTTTTAAGTTTGTGTGCTCTGCTCTGGCGTTTTCCATCTTTTCCTTGTCTGTGTGGGCAGGTTGCCTTCATCGCCGTTTCATTCACACAGAATATAAGACTAAAATAAATATTGTGCTGGGTTTTTTTGGTAAAAGATGTCAAACCAATCATGTCTTTGTAGTGTCATGTAAAAACACAAATGCATCTGCATGCATTAGAAATACTGCACTAGAAGTGCCTTAGAAACAACATAAATACTGTTATTTGGTTTCGGAACCCTGTTCCCAACTCTCTCAGCATACCAGGTGGCAAGTGGGTGTTTGCAAAAATTACTGCTATTATTTTAAAAACCAAACCTCTTTCGTATAAAATTTTTAAAGGGAAATGACTGTTGCCCAGAGGCTTTTTATTTACTTTAGTTTTTAGCAGCATTTTTTGGACCATGAGGTTTGGGTGACGCCTGGGTTTGAAGCACCTGGAATGTGTGTCCTGATTACTCCGGGGGAAAGAGTGATGCTGCTCAGTCCCATTGTGCAACAGAAGCGATCCTGGCTATGGATCCAGGAACCACCATGGTTCGGCTACACATATGTACATACCCACAGCAGATCCTTTCTTTTGTGTAGCAGATTTTTCCAGGCCATTTGCTGTTTATATTTGATAGGAAGTCTGACAGTGGAGAAATTTAATTCAGAGTGAAATCTCTCATTTCTAGAGCTGAAATTTTGTACATTTTTTCCCACAGGCTCAGGATTTCATCTCATATAGATGTGAAGCTCCTAAACCAGAAACTCCTACTTCAGGGGCACCCAAGGAGATGAGGTTTTTAGGTACAAGTATTACTATGTACTGTATGTCACTCGAAGTCATTCCAGATCTAAATGTGGTTATACACCAGCAGGGCAAAATCAAAACTGTGTGTAAACCTGCCCCAGTCCTGTAATTCAGCAGAGGAGCAGGTATTTTTTCTAACTCAGTCTGTCTGTATCCTTGGGTAATACGGACTTCTCCAGTAATCGGGGAAGACTTCCTCCTACCAGTGGGATTTTGATGAGATAGCAGATGAGAAATCCTGCTACTAAACACAAACTGTTAGATTGTTCTGCCAGTTTTTGTGATTATCTTAAATGACTGTCTTGATGTCATCTCTGCAATGACGATTTTTTTTTAAACTAAAATGCATCCAGATCTGACTATGCCTTAACACAACGAGCAAACACGAAGAAAAAAGCACATAGGAATTCTTTTTATTTTAAGTTACAGGCAATAGCCAATGTTTCGACCATTTTTCAGCCCTCAAGACAAGTCCATGAAGTCTTAATGTAAGTTTTATTTTATATTGATCATAAATATCACAATAAAAAAGAATAGTGAGATTTTTCCTTTGGTTTAGAGCTATAATGTGCACAGAATATTTCACAAATAATTTCAGTCTAACCTGTACTGCTACTGAAGAGAACATTATATGATAAAACGCTGTGAGACAGATTAATAGCAAATAATCACAATTAATCACCCAAAATGATAACAGTAAAAATGTCTTCTAAATACCACCAAGTTATAGCATTGCAAAAAGCATTATTTAGAAACCTTTCCTTGTCTTTGATAGAAATCTTTGACTTCAGTGTGCGCTTGAAATGCTATACAAAATCAAGAGCTAATTCTTGTAAATGTAGATATTCAGTCATTTATGTGTATCGGTGTTATTTAAAATTTTAATTATGCAGTATTTGGATGAAGTTAAAAGGTTTAATAACTTGTTCCTGCCTTTGTCTAGCCAGGCTGTCACAGGAACAGAGACTCCTAACACGTGAAAGCCGGGATCCAGGACACCCACAAGGGCTGCTTGGCTGAGGACAACAGGATCAGGTATTATTCCAGTTAAGAAGTGCTGCACTTTGGGGAATATTGATTGAACTGCATTTTTTGGTAGAACTGAATGAATTAAAGGACTGTGAGCTGTATTACAGGCAGAGCTGACTGACCAGCTTTTCTGAAAGCTGGGGAAAGACCTTGTGGTCACTGTTTTCAGCTTTCCTCAAAAGAACTTTTTTTATGTTTTCAAAAGGTTCTTTTGCCCTCCAAAGGCCAAAATACATCTTACAAAATTCCTTTGAAGTTTGAAGATGTAGATGAGAAAAGATAAGCATGGAACTTTTTTAGTAACATTAGGGGTGGGAGGACAGGAGAAGTCAGTTCCTGATCCTTTAAAATTATGGGCCAAGTTTTGCCCTTCAAAAAGTGACTCCATGCTCTGTGGCTTCACTTACTGATGCATCTGAAAATGATAATTTTCTTTCCATAGTCCATGGAGCACTGATGACCTATAAGACTGTTGATAAAATGATTGTAGCTAAAATAGAAAATACTCTGTCAGTTCCACATTGCAAATCATAGAGAGACTATGTTTTAAAAATTCCATTTAGCCTAATTTTTAGTTGGTTGTAAATGGAAACCACTGTGGCAGTGCCTCTGGGCAGTACCTGTCGCGTTTTCTCAGAAGTCATCTCTGGGCTATGAGCGACTCAAAAAATTTGCTCTGTGTAATACTGTCAAAAAATTAAATACTTATCATTGCGAAGATTTAAACTTCTGTTCTGCACCCGTGTGTGATGCTGAATTTGTAAGCAGCGAATGGAAAAGTGGCTCACAGAGCTGCATCCCGGCTTTTCCTAGCACAGACAGCGCCCGCATTTTTGACCATCCTTGTTTTCAGAACGTGCTGGCTCCAGCTCAGCGCAGCATCTTACTTTAGAGATGCTCTTGTTGTTTGCAGGGCCCTCCCTGCCAGGGAAGTCACCGATGGACTGTGGACCCTTAGCAGAGAGCGGCGAGGGGATCTCCAGCCCGGGCGCAGATCCCGATTCCCTGTTGGCTTCCTCTGCCGGCGGCAATTCCTGCCTGTCCCTGGCGGCCGGGCCGCGGGCTGGGGCCGCTCCGGGCCGCCCCGCCGCCGCCAACGCCGCCCGGGAGCGCAGCCGAGTGCAGACCCTGCGCCACGCCTTCCTCGAGCTGCAGAGGACTCTCCCCTCGGTGCCGCCCGACACCAAGCTCTCCAAGCTGGATGTGCTCCTCCTGGCCACCACCTACATCGCACACCTCACCCGCAGCCTGCAGGATGAGGAGGAGTCACCGGGAGAGGGCTTGGGCACCCTCCGCGGGGATGGATACCTCCACCCTGTCAAGGTAGGGGAACTGAGGGGCGGCTACCCCCTTCTGTCAGCGAGTGAGTACACTGGCCTTAGATACGCAGACGAAACTAAAGATTTCAAGTTCCTGTACCTTGCCTAGAGGTAAATATGGAAATCCTGCCCGGATTAACCATTGTGCCTAGGTGTTAGGGGTCTGGTGGAAATACCTTGGAGCTTTGTTCCTCCAGCTGCAGGGACTTTGCACCAAAATATCAAATCTGGGGTAGGTCCAGACCTGGTGGGACCCAGTTTTTGGAAGTTAAGGTCAGCACCAGAGGAGTACTTGCATCTTCTCGGTCCCTGTGTGGAAATCTTGGTGATCCCCACAGACCTACTGGATCCTGCTGTGAGGGTCTGAGGTGAGGTGACACTGTCCCACAGGGGTGATCCAGCCACGGCTGGGCCTGCTTTGGTTCTGCTGCCGAGGCAGCCCAGTGAGGACAGTGGCGTTAATTACCAGCCATGTGTTAATTACTTCCACGAAAGTGCTTTTCTGAAGTATTTCTCTAGTTGGTATATGTTCTTCTCTTTGTCAAAAAAAATATCACAGCAATGCAGAGGGGATGAGAAGGGGGAACTGCTCTTGGAGAGGACCAGGCTGGAAACTGTTTCCAAAAACAGTGCTCACTGACTGATGGGGCTCAGACACCGCGGGGTATTTTGTTTGGCTCTGCTCGCAGGGAGTGAGTTAGACCACTGGGGTGTTTTCTTTTCTTCTTTTTTTTTTTTTTATTTTAAGAGTTGGAATTCAGAATGATTTAATTAAGATTAATTTGTGAAGTAATCTCTAATTTCTGAAAAGTGCCTAATTCACAGAGAGTTCCTTGTTCATGATGTTGGTTGCAGTATTTTACAGCATGATGTGAACGTAGGCTTCTGAGGCCATTTAAATGATTAGCAGACTCATAAAGAAAGCAAAACCTCTATATCAATTAGAAGATGGCTATAATTTAAGTAAAAAAATACTGTGATACATTTCAAAATAAGTTCAAAATAGCTTCTGTTAGTTCCCTCAGTCAGAGTGAAAGGACACAGGTCTCTTACAGTACTTTTTATCAGCTGCCAACTATTACTGGCAGAAAAATACCCTTGAATAGTTATTACAGCAGTTAAATGATCCAGATGCCCATTTCCCAGGCTACTGGAATAGAGTAGCCTGGATTCACTTAAGCAATTATTTTCTATGAATCTATTTGATGGAAGTGTCACAGTCAAATCCTAATATGTGCTTCAAAAACTCCAAAATGCAGGATATGAGACAACCTTTAGAGATAAAGACTTTAACTAAACTGATAGATTAAGCACAGTAAATGCAAATAGTGAGGAAAGTTAAATATCCAAGTACAGTTGTGTGTACACTGAATGAAAAAAATGGTTAATGACTTTAAACTCGGGTGGTTTATTAGTGACAAACTCTTAACATCACACTTGAAATGAAATTACTGAATGAGATCATGCATTCCAAGTGAGAATATGCTGCTGCTTTAGGTCTTTGAATAGAAGAGCTCAGATTTATCTGCAGTACTCTTAAGTGCCCCTTACCCACAGGAAAGGTGCCAGTCTGTTTCCAAAAGAGTCTTAAAAAACCTGCATTCTTTTGGAACAACATGCTGACTGCATTTCAGGTATTTTTGCATCCAATGCGTGTGACAAGCTGTCTCTCAAACATCCACCTCTCTAATACTGAACTTGGCACAGCAAATGGAGCTGGATGCTCCCTCCCAAGTTCTGGGTGCCCGGCTGTGGCCACCCGCACCACAGAGCTGCTTGCAGTGAGTAACCTGCTGAGGTTAAGAAATCCAAGCTGTCAGAATAAATATTTAACACCAGAGTAACTGATGATTCCAAAAATCAGTGAGTGTAAAGATGAATTGTCTCATCTGAAATAGCTGGAGCTGACAAGAACAAGAAACTGTGAGTAGTGAAGACTTCCAAGGTGCAATTACATTGAATTCCCTTAGACTCACAGCCTTCAGCAGCGGCCCCTGTGCTGCAGTCAGGGCTGTGGGGCCCAGCCAGCAGGGATGGGTGTGCACATGGGGCTGCAATCCCTGCAGGTGCAGGTGTATCCCTGTAGCATCCCTGGTACCTTGAGAAGGAATGCTTTGTTTTATTCTACTAATAGAACATCTACGACACAAACTGAGCTAGGGTGACTGGCCAGCACGGCCTGCTCCTGTCTGCTGGGGCACGGCAGGGTTGGGAGCTGTGCCTCACAGTTAATTACCAAACCAAATATCCAGCCTGAGGATCCCTTATCAAGCGCCAAACATTTTCCAGCGAATGACAAAACAGGAACTGTTTGGTGATAGCAACAGTTTCCTATTTTCTCATACTGTGATTCCATCAACACCTAAAGCTTTGCTGAGAACTGCAGTCAGAATGCAAACATCCCAGGTGTCTCAGTGCTGTGCTTGTCTCCTCTCTTGCAGAAGTGGCCCATGCGTTCCAGGTTGTACATTGGAGCCACGGGACAGTTTCTGACTCACTCGGCACAAGGAGACAGCGCAAACCATGGGGAAACATCAACATCTTCACAGATCTAACATCCCTTCTAGCTTTTAAAAAACCTGTTATTTATTACACCTTATATATATATATATAAGTTAAAAAATAATATCTACAGACAAACTATAATTCCTGAATGCTGTTTGTAGAGGAGAAGGAATTGATTCTTAAATGTAATTAATACCTCATTAAGTTAATGTGATGCATCATTGGTTTCTATCATTGCTGGGATCTGAATGGGGGGAGTGGGAGGTGGTGACTGCAGCCAGCACCAACATGAGCAGCAGCAGCAGCAAAGAGCTGACAGCAGAGTTAAGTATCCTTGTCCTCTCTGGGACAAGTGCTGTGAGAAAGAGAGGAGGAGTGATGTGGTACTGGCCAAGTACAGGGCAAAACGGGCTTGGGTGAAAAGAGAAGGGCAAGGCTAAAAATAGCAACTGTAATCCCACACAGACTTTCTCCACTGCTTAAAGCCGATGGCAGAAATCCCCTGACCGCAGCTGTCAGGTCAGGGCTTCACCCATCGGATAGTCCTACATGTTTGTAGCTATTATTGGGAACATGGATGCATGTTCATGGAGAAAAACGTGCTGAGAGACCTGTCCCTCCTGCACAGAGCCCACGGGACTGTGCTGCATGTTACGGGGCTCAGGCTGTGTTTGCCACCCTGCCACAACCACATGTCTGCTCACCATTCCACAGCTCATTTCATTTAAGGGGTTCACATGTTGGAGCACATGAGCCCAAAGTGTTGGCTTGTTCGTAACACACGTGTTCACTTAAACATCCATATTTAGGCAAGAAAAGTTGAAACTAAATGCGCAAATGTCCTCTGTTGTATCTGTTCTGTAAAACACTGTATTTCTCATATGGTTTGTTATTGCTGAGGTAAATGTTCTATTAAATATTATTCAGTGAATATTATATACTTTGAGGTGCAAAATCTATTATCAATTTCTCATTGTACACAATACTAGTCTACATTTATAGATGCTGTCTTCTTTCTGAAGACTTAATGATTCAAATTTAAAAAATGACGTCTAGGAAAACAAAAATGTTAGCCAGAACAACTTTCATAAAAACAGTATGGTAAAATCTGGAGCTCTCAACTGCCCCTGCAGCATTCTGATAATATAGATAATATACCTGGAAGGGACAGTATTCAAGAAAGGAAAAAAAAAATCCTCAGTGTTTTTAAAAGCTTATTCCTTTAAATGTCATTGAAAGATTCTGACTGCTTATCCAAGACGCAGAGGTTCAGTTGGACATCAGGACGATTTTTTTCACAGAAAGGGCTGTTAAGCATTGGAATGGGCTGCCCAGGGAGGTGGTGGAGTTGCAGGTAGTAGAGTCACCATTCCTGGAGGTGTTCAAGAAAAATCAGGATGTGCCACTTAGTGCCGTGGTCTAATTGAGAAGGTGGTGATCAGTCAAAGGTAATCAGTAGTCTTTTCCAACCTAGTTGATTCTGTAAGCATGAAAAATGCTTTAGCAATAAGGGTTAAAAATGTGGAAAATTATGAACAGATGGCACAGAGAATACATCTCAGACTCTTTATCAGTGAGCTAGAAGACCTGTATCAGTTTCTCATTGCACGTGATAATATTCTGAATTTATAGATGTTGTCTCTTTTCTGAAGACTTTAAATTTTAAAATTACATTTAGGGAAAAAGGAAAACAAAAATACTAACAAGAACAACTTTTGTTAAAAAAGTATGGTGAAATCTGGAGCTCTCCATGACCCCTATAGTATTTAAATATTTACAATGCTCTGCAGGCAGCCAGATAATTGGAGCAGCAAGCACTGTAGCTACTTACTGTAGCCACATCTCTAAGATCATTTCAGCATTTTATGGAATTATTAAAGGCTAGTAAGAACATGCAGAATTACACAGCAGTTTTTCAATTAAGAAGAGTTATCCAGATTTATGAGGTGGAATTTTTTTTTTTCCTTGAGACAGATTTTTCTGCATCAGAATTATGCCCTTCCTTACAGAACCAACACACCAGGTTAGGCAACACACTCCCTTCGGCCAGGGCAAGAGCTTTTATCTTCTAGAAATTTACACAGCAGGATAACAACAGATCCTCTGAACCTGTTTGCTTCAAACCTGTTGTTTGGTTCCGGTGCTACAATTCCTAGGGACGGTTCATATCCTCGTATACTGAAACACAAAGTTTGGCATTTAGCACTAGGAATATGCACGTTCTTAGGAATAAAGCTGTACAATGTTTATACACTGCTATCAAAAGGTGGCGTTTTTCATGGAAGAACCTAAAAGATCTCAGCAAACCTCGGTCACTGTCATCGCAGCTGTTCCCTCGGAGGGAGGGGACAAGTGAACTTGCCGCGGCCCCAGCAGAGGCGCTGCCTGTGCAGACGCTGCAGCGCATGGATCCGCTCCCTCGCTGCCGGCGGCTGTAATCCCACAGCGCCTGCGGCTGCGCTTTTCCTGGACACGCCAAACCCGCCCCTCGCCGCTTTCCCCGTGTCCTGGTGCGCGCGCAGCCGGAAGGCGCCGAGCCCGCCCCGCCCCGCCCGGCGCGCCGCGTATTTAGCGGGATCCTGGCGGGGAATCGCCCTTTCCGAGGGGGATACAACCGGAGCGATCGCGCCTGCCCGCCTCCAGCCGGGGTGCGTGCCTCGGGGGGTGCATGGATGGATGTGGCGGGACCCAGCCCGCGTTTGCGGGGGCCCCTTTTGGCGGCGGATCTAGGGATAGCGAAGGGCTCCCCGGGCGGTGCCTGGGAGGTGGGAATGCCCGGGCGTGGGGCGTGCCCGTGCTGCTCCTTGTCTTGGGAGCGGTTCCGCCGTGCCCCGGCCTCGGGCGCGGGAGCGCCAGCAGCGGCCGCCGAGTCTGATGGGTACACACTGAAAAAGGGGAAATTTAGGTTAGCTATTGGAGGGAAATTCTTTACCGTGAGGGTGGTAAGGCCTTTGGAACAGGGAGGTTGTGAGTGCCCCAGCCCATGGTGATGTGTAAAGCCAGGCTGGATGAGGCCTTGAGCAGCCTGCTCTAGTGGGCGGTGTCCCTGCCCGTGGCAGGAAAGGGGTTGGGATTGGATGATCGCTAAGGTCGGTTCCAGACCCTTAACATTCTGTGATTCCGCGATCCCGCCGTGTGGATCCGCAGCGATTCGTGTGATTCCGTCAGAGCCGCCCGACCTCCGCCGTGCTCCTTGGAGCAGGTCCTGGCTTGGCAGTCCAGGCACATGGCTTGGCAGCCCAGGCACATGGTTGTCTGAACAGTAGAGTGATTTCTGGCCTTCTCAGAGGAATTAGAAATGCTCCCATATGGTTAATGTGAGAAATCCCGACATAGCAGGTCAAAGCAATGGCTGTAATCTCAGGAATTGCAGGGTTGGTTTGCTGGCGCTTTTCTAAACAGCCAAAGCCGTCACGTGAAAGAGGAGTGATTGTCACGCTGTTGTAACTGTGCCTGTGTTTCCCCTGGGTGCTGGGATGGCGCAGTTCAGGCTGACACTGCAGCCACACAGGCTTCCCAGGAGAGCGGGTGCCGTGGGAGACCGAGATGGACCTAATTAGTCTGTGCCACGTGGTGGTTACTTCGAGCTGTCTCTTGGCTCATCAAATCCTAAAACGAATGACAGATTGGGCATTCAAAGACACTTGGTTTTGCTGACAGATCGTTTTCATCAGCAAATGCCTGTCATAATTCAAAAGATAAATTGCCTTCTTTTTCCTTTAGGGAGTTGGGCAAGGGCTGTGAGGTGACCCAGATGATGCCCTTTTTCATGTTACAGGCACAGATCCAAACTGCTGGGGTCTGGCAGGGACAGGGCCCCAGGGGTATCAGCAGCCTCTGGGGTAATGCTCTCCTGCCAGGACTGCAGTGTGAGTGCTGACCTCAGTTCAACTGGTGGTAAAACATCAGTGTGTTCCCCAGAGTGTCGCACGTGAACTGGGGTTAAAGGCTGTACTTGCCAGGATGCTCCTCTCCCCAGCCTAGCTGGTCATTAGGAGCACTGTACTCATCCTGCAATCAGTCATTCCTCACCCCGGAGCTTGCTTCAGGAAACTGGTCATGCCTCTGCTTAACCTTGATGTCAGCTGATGCTCTATCCCAGGTAATTACAAAGAGAGCGTGAGGTTGGTGTTTCTTGGACTGGCTTACCGTCCCCAAAGAAGTGTTAGTGCTTTCTGCTACTGGCTCAGCAGTGGAGCTCTCTGAATCAAACATCATCTTTTCATTGTTTTAGGCAGAAAGTGAAGCTCAAGATGAATTTGTTACCGGTTTTGGGAATCCTCGGTCTGGACTCTGCCATGCCTTGCAAGTGGAAAGATGCCACATGAAATCTGGAGCTACAGAAGTAAATATTTCTTACTGTACTTAAAGATGTTGAGGGAAGTCCTCTGAAACCCAGATCAAGAGTTCTGAAGCTGTTTAATGGCTTGCAAATTCCCTTACAGATGAAAAAAGGAGGAATATGATTGTATGTAGGGTTAAGAGATTGAAATTCTAACAAGGTATTATGGTAGCTATAAAATCTCCCAAGCTTTGCTCCCCAGAGCAAAGCAGGTGCAATCCAAGAATCCCAAAGGAGTCAGAAGGGAGAGGTTTGTATCAGAGAGCCTAGTTTTTAACTGGGGAAACATGACTTCTGATTTGAAGAATTTATGGATGTTAGTTGAAAGGGAGAGAACTAAGTGAAGAACAGTATGTTCAGATCACAATCCATGCTGGCACTTAACCTGTGTCAGTCTTGGAATATATTCCAAAGGGAAAGGTGACTGTGGTACTGAGCTTTACCTCTAGAAAGATACTTGCTATCTGCATCTGGGGTTTGAATGTAAGAGGGACCTGCATTTTTGTGCCCAAACACAGCTGCTGTTCTCTTGTTCTTGGCTATACTCAATCTGTTCTGTGCTTAACAGTTAAAACCAAGGCTCTGCTTCAGCTTATGGAAGTACAACTCTTTAGACAAACTTAACCGATTCCCTTGTATTTTGTACCTGGAAGAAGCAGTCTTACATAGGCAGGAAACTGCTGGCATAGTGATGATGACCCTTTGCCGTTTACCCAACTGAATGTTGTGATGAGCAGTGTTGTATATCTGATGTGCCAGCTAATCAGTAGGGCTTTTCCCGTTTGATTTGCTCCTGTCATTTTTGATTTTATTTATTCTTTTCAAGATTCTGTGACATCAGATGACCACCTCCACTGTCTTCCAGCCTTGTGTGTGCACACAGAGCCAACAGGAGAGTGCACCCACTTTCAGAAGTGCAGGTGTTAAAGGAGGTCAGTTGCTTTTTTACTGTCACAGTACTGAGGCTCCTGCAGGCTGCACTGCCATCCATGGAAAACCTATACTGGCCATGGTGACAACTGTCCTTTCCTTGTGGGACTGCTACAAGTCTTCCAATTTTCAAGAGATCATGGAAGAAACTGGGGAGAGGCAGGGATAAGAAGTTGTTCTCTTTTTGCAGAAAATCCCTTAGTATTGCTTCTCAAAAATAGTGATTTATGAAGGAATTCTATTTCAGTCTACTCTTTAAGAGTAATTTTGCTGGCATAATGATGAGACTTCTGCCGTTTACCCATCTGAATATTTTTGATGTGTATCTCGAGATCTGAAATGCCAGTGAGGGTAGTACTTTTGTATAAGATTGATTAAGGGTACAGGAGACTAACTTATTGTTGTTACTGTTCTTAGCTTGAAAACAGCAGCTTGGAATGTGGAGTTCTAATGCCCTTGGAAATGCTTCCATTGCCCTTCCTGCTCTTCAGAAATACTGCTTGGTTCCATAGTACGGCAGAGGAGTAGCTGTTCACTGAAAATGAATAATCCTGGAATGAACTTCAGGGTAGAGTGTCACTCTAAAAAGAAAAGTGGCCTTATGGGCACTCTTAGAACTTAGTATGAATATTTGAGTGTATCAAATAAATGGATCAAAAGTGAATAAAGCAAAGATTAAAATGTGGGAAAACTTGTGTTGTCTAAATGAGTGTTTACAGTGTTAGTAGTGGGTATGAATAAAATCTTGGATTTCTGTTTTCAGTGACTTATTTTTTTGTTGAGGCTATGGGAGCCAGTAGCACTGTAATCCTGCTGGATGACATCACGGGTAGGAGGAACACAAGCTTTAACTATTCAGCTTGTCCAGATTTGACAGGAAGTCTGTACAATTTTACTGCTGCTTTTCTATTTCATGTGTATCTCTTGGATGTAAGACTTGCTGAGGATTATGTCTAGTGCTATATCCTTACTAGGAAGATGAAGTACAGGAAAGCCCATAGCTGGGGAAGCATACTGTGCTTCAAACACCTCATCTCCTACCACACATTTTTCACACTTGTTTTTACAGTGAGGTAGAGTTGAATTAATTGAGCTACCTGCCTACGAGGTTGTCTAATACTATTTTTTCACTTACCTGTAGCACTCTACTATTCCCTGCAGTCTATACAAAATAATGTGGAAACACTGGGTTTTGGGTTTTTTGAGGCTGAGGAGGGGGAAGAAGGTTTGTGGGAGAAGGGTTGGTGGGTTTCTTTTGTGGTTTGTTTGTTTTGCAGGCTTTTTTGTTTTGTTTGGGTTTTGGTTGCAGGAGCATCTGGCATCTTTGTCTAAGCTCATGTTGCTGTAATGTAAAAAAGGACACAGAACATGAAGCAGTATGATAATACTTTTATACATTTCATAGTCTATACACCATGAGTAATTAAAGACTTTTGACTTGAACTAGGAAAAGAAGAGTTTTAATGTTCTTAAAACTCCTTAACCTTTTGGGAGGTACATTTGAAAAGAAGCAACAGGAAAAACTGCAGAATTCAAGTAGCTGAAATAAAACATTAGATTCTGAACCGGTGGTTAAATTTTAAGCTGTAGTCTTATTAAAAATTCTGAATCCTAAATTACTCCTCACTTAGCTGTGAATGGAGAGTGGTAGCCAGGAAGAGAAGTTCTGGTTAGGACTTCAGTCTGAAGCCATGGCTTTCCAGAATGAAGACATCCCTCCTGCCTTCAAATAACTCACCAAACTTGTAATTCAAGTCCTGTCAGTTATGCTTTATTCTTTGGTAAAACACCACTGAGCTGTCTTCTACTAATGGTAATTTTCTAACTTCTACTATTTTTGGTAATTTTCTAACTGTAGCCTCTCAAAAAGCCAAAGCCTGAGGCTTTACTTGGAGTGGAGTTTTTACTCTTCATTAGTGTTAATGTGAATTCCTGGGCTATAGGCAGCAATAAACTTCAGCAGCTCATGGTGACACTGCATGAGGTAAATATCTCTCTGTTGCAGGGATTTTTCATCACTGAGGTCAAATGGAAATACAGGATTTGGTGCTACACATAATGCAGATGTGCCTAGGCAAAGAAGAAATTAAATCTTAAGATGAAAGACTTGATATTTGCCAGTACTTTGAGGGAAAAAAGCTGTGATGCAAATTACTTAGTAAGGCAATCATAGATCATCATTCTTACCTCACTTCCAAATATCTGTGTGAACAAATATGACTGATGCTTAATAAACAAACAAACCTCCAACCCTTGTTTTTGGTTTCCCCAGGGAGGGAAATGTCTGTAGTTTAACCTGAGCCAACGTTAGAGGAGCAATGCCTCAAATAAGCCAGCATGAAGGACAGGCTTGGTGCAGGCCTGTGGCCTCATTACATACAGCACTGAGACTCAGCAGAGAAGTCAAACTGCCAGGCATCTCCAATACCAGTCTTCAGCAGTGGAAGTTCTGGATTTTGATTTGAAATTAACTCTTACTGCAATCAATGGATACAGATTTTTTTCAGACTGACAAAATGTGACAGTGATGCACCCAAGACTAAGGAACTGTTGAGCATTATTTACCATGTTTTAGGGTCAGCGATGACTCAAGTAACAAGACGGCAATCACTGCATCTTCCTCAAGTACTGTCTGTCTTAAACTGAGCTTGGCATGAGCCTTAGACAGTGAAATCCTAAGAGATCAATATAAGCATGTCAGAAATAAAAAATACTGCAGGCATGAATGCAATGTGTAGTGCCCTGTGCCAAGCACTTGAGTAAATTAAAAAATGATGGGGTGTTTTTTTCATACTTCAGCTGTGCAGTTACACTTACTACTGACAAATTACATATTATGCATTAACTTTGTGCTAAAAAGTAGAACTTGGGATATTATCCATTAATGCTTTTTTGCTCCCATGATAAAGCTGTGCATATTTAAATCCCATTTTATTTTTCTAGATAGCTTTAATAATGATACGTTTTGTAAATAACTGTTGGGGTGGTTTTTTTGCCTGGCAAAGTTGTTTGAACTTGGGTTTCTTTTAGCAGTGTCAATATATGAAATAAATGGCATTCATAAATGGTAAATAAGATTATTTATGCTTGAACTTTTCAAAATGAGTCTTATCTAGATTTTTATTAAACAAGCTCCTGAGCAGATTAGCACAATTTCTCTTTGAAAATGAAAAGTAGGACGTACAGAATTTTTAGTGCAGAGGCTGATAATGTTGATCCATGAATGGAATCTCTTCTCACCCTGCGACTTGCAAGATAATAGCCCTGAATGAGACTTTCTGCTTCTGAACTCAGTTCAACATGAAGATTCCTAGCAAACAAAATAAACTAGAGAGAGGGCATACATTTTAAATATTTAACTGGAAAATAAAGAATTGACCTTTTTCCACACCTTTTAATATACCAGTGGCATAGTAATACAGGCTGGACAATATATTTTACCAATAGTTTTAATAGTAAAGACAGTTGTCACCATTTGGCTATGCTGAATAAGGAAAATATGAAGGATAATTATAAGGACAGATCTTGGATAGTAAACAGAATCATAGAATAGTTTGGGTTGGAAGGGACCTTAAAGATTATCCAGTTCCAACTCTCCTGCCTTGGGTAGGGACACTTTCCACTAGACCAGGTTGCTCAGAGCTTCATCCAGCCTAGCCTTGAACACTTCCAGGGGGGAATCTTCCGCTAGTTATGCTGCAGATATTTACAATTTAATTAGAATGGAATATTAACTTCTTCTACTGATTGTAAACTTCTTGGTCAAAAATAGATATTAGAGATCTGTTCTCATATGAATGTTAACTTAGTCTGTTTTCCAGAAACATGCTCAAATTGTATTTATTATACTGACCCTTTTCAAGAAGTGAAGCTGCTTTTGTCAATGATCCTATTAGTGCTAGTGGAAATATAGTGGGGGAAGGGCAGAAAGTGATTATTATAAGTAATTAGACTGTGCAGAGAGAAACTTCTGATGCCAAACCCTGTATGATATTCACAACTATAATGCATTTCTGAATTATTGTGTATAATCTGTTACCTCCTCGTAATCCTGTGTTCTGAACTGCTGTGAGACTTTGTACAGCATGGCTTCAGGATTAATGGCTCTTTGCAAGATATGATGTACAACAGGAGAAGACAGGCGACTGGAAGGAAACTCATTGTAGATCAAGAGCCCAAAACCATCTACGAGGTTGACTGGAATCAAACTCACATCCTAAAGAAAAGACCCATAGAAAGAAAATATCTACTTTATTTTGGGCTTTTGACTTGTAGAAGCATCATATTGTTTTCCATCTGAAATACCCCATATCCAGTTATACTGCAAGATTATCTAATGAATTACCTGTAATACTTAGTAAAATTTTGTTTCAATGACACCTACTTTTCTGGGAAAGCTATCTCATTTTAGAAGATACTTGATTTAAAGTTACTTAAGTTGTGACTTTCTGGGAAGTACTAACAAGTTTTATTGTTAGGCACATGCTTTACCATCTGTCCAATTAGAAAGTTCTCCTTTTGTATATGTTTCTTTGAGGAAGAGTCCACATCTACAAAGGACCAAAAGTTGGTCTGAACTGAAACAGTAACTTGTTGGTCAGCCTCTTCTCCATACTTCTTCCCAGGAATAAATACTGTTGTTGTTCTGCTCTCTAGCACTAGGATAAGACAAAATTTATCAGTTATGTGACTGATTTAGCGTAGCTATAAATTATAGTCCCACACACATCTGCAATCAGTCATGATTATGATTTTGCTGAATTGTTATGATTAATGGATATCTGTAGTGTAGCAGATTTAAGTTTACAGGACCTTGGCTTTTATGTCCTTTTGTCTTACACAGATCCATTAAAAACAGTGTACAGATTTTTGCAGCATTTGAGGGCCATAGCCTTGAATTTGCATATTTGTTTAGTTCTGTCCCCTCATTTGTTAGGAGGTGGGAGATTACCAGACTGTAGAAGTTCAAGTTTATCCTTTTTATATGAACTTAAGTCTCCTATGTAACAGATGCCACCCTTGGCCAGCACAGCACTGCAGGCTTGAATACTGGCACTTCCAGTTCCGTGCTTATCTTTGGACACAGAAGGAAAAATTTCACTAGAAGGTGGGTGTCGAATGCCACGAGGCAGAAGACATAAGCTGTAATTCAGAAGCCTGGAGGATTAAATAATTCTGTCAGTCATAAATTGTTAAATTATTCACTTTAAAAAAAACTTAATAAGTATTAAGACTCACTTAGAAACAACAACAACAAAACCCCTTAACATGAAACCAGCATCAAAACGAAATGTTTAACTGAATACAAAAGTAGAGGTTCAAGCTGACTCTCCAACAGCTGTCATCAAGACTGTATTTCTTATGGATTAAACATGAGGCAAATCATGGTTTGCAGAAGTAATTCCTCGGAAATCAAAGAAGTCTCGTAATTTAACCCCACATTGGTAACTCCTCTTTCTATCCTAGAGAAACTTTTCCAGTGATTTAAAAGTTTAGAGGATTAGTAATTCTGGCCATCTGGGAAAAATGAAAAGGCTGGAACTTGTAAACTCTGCCTTCCTGAGTTACACACTCCCCTCCAATTCTTTTGGAGAAAGAAGATATTCTATATCTTTTTCATCCCCTGTACTATGTTCTTTGGCACAGAGAGGTTGCAAATTGTCTGTCTGGCTCCACAATCAAAGGCTCTTAATGATTTTAAGAAGTCAGAGCATGGTTTGTCCTACTATTGTGACCTGGGAGAAAATTATTAAGTAAAATTAGAAAGAATTAGTAAATAGGGTATTGCACCAATGGAAACATGTAGGAAATGCCTACTTTGACAGGCTGCTGACAGCAAATACTGTGCATATGCAAGACAGTACCAGTTACAATACTGATCATGATTTACAGTGTGCAACTGTTTTAATGTTAACCAGGTGTTTTGATTCTTAAAAAACTGAACTCCTGTTTCTCTCAAAATCTTAATCTTAACCTGGGAAAAAAGAAATCTTGCAGATCACATTTTTAAAAATTTGAACTAATTTCTACAGCTAAATTTTGAAATGGTCAAAGTTTGGGGTTTTTTCCCCAACAAAAGATATTAGTGAATTTGTTGAAGAACTTCCAAATGAAAATAAAGTTCATGCCCCTTTCAGAGATTTTTTTTTAAGTTATGGAAGGAGAAAATAATTTTGTTTAAATTAATGTAACTGTAAAGCTGAGCATATTGTACTTTTCTGCAGTGTGTGTAAAATTGTGTTAACAGTTTGTAGTTGCACGAATGGGTAAATACATAAATGCATAGTGAAAAATGTTTAAAGGCAACAACAACCAGATTTATAATCTACGTGTAAAGATGTATGTGAATTTTCATACCTTATTCGTATGGTTTTTATGAAAAAGACTGATAAAAACATAAGTATCTATTTATACACTGTTTATTTATTAAAAAGGCTGATAGCTGGGAATCAGTGATGAGAAGGCTTAAATCGACACAAGGTTTGAAATGCAGAGCCCTTTTCTTTTGTCATTACCAGCTTCTGGGACAGTCTTCAGTTTTGATTTTAGAAGAATGTTTTGTCTGAGCTCTGCAAAACAGTGCTAGTGTTAAATTCTTACTGTAATCTTAACTGAGTTTTAGGAGGTTTTATAATTAATGAAGTTCTGATCTAGATTTATCATTTGAAAGGAACAAAAATGTCCCAGGGATAAAAATTGAGTATTAAACTAAGCTGGAGCCTTTTATATTCTTTTAAAACAAAGTCTCTAGCTTTTCATGTAAGACGAATCCTATTATCTTTAAAAATACTAAATTTTAAATTCTAATTTATGTGGAAAAAAAAAAGAATCTCTTTACCTGTCAATTACTAACGTGTCACTTGTTACAATCAAGAGATCCAGATAATCTGCATTTTCTTGTTCACATGTCTGTACTAGACTCAGCAATATTGCAAGTTTAAGAGTATTGTAAGTGCCTGGTGGAACAACCTGAGAAGCAAAGATGTTGGCCAGGACAGCAGTAAACCTCCAGCATGAACTTGAAGTCAGTGAAAGCAGATACTTGAAATTGTCACTGACAAAAGAAGGACCTAATGGAAACAAAGTACAGGTGAACAAACACATAAAAGAGACCTATGCAGGTGTGTTAGAACAAATCACCATTGGAGTCTTGGTACAAAACTTACCAAGAACAAACATCTCTGTATTAAGCACAAATTCAGAATGTAAACATCTGACACTGCATATTTTACTGCTGAAAAGGTAGTGAACATGATCTGCTAGTACTGATGGAATTAGAAAGGAAAACCAAACTGAAATATCAGGTTCATTTTATATGATTTCAAAGTACTTTTCAATGGATAGGAGAAGATGGAAAGAGAAGTTGAAGAACTACAGTAAATAATTAGGGAGTTTCCCAATGCATGGAAAGTGGGCAAAAGCAGATATTCTCAAATAACAGCAAGTACACATTTCAGACTGTAAAAGGAAAGACCCTGAGTGGTTTTGTAATCTGGACCTCCAGAAAATAAAAAAACTATACCAATTCTCAAGATTTTTTTTTTTCTAGTAGGTTTTCCAACTTTTTTTAAAGCCAATTTTTAATGGAACTTTCTTACCATTTGGTTTATAGAGCTGTACACTACTGACTTCTATGCATGCAGTAGCTTGTAGGCCATTTTGTACACAAGCTGGAATTCCTATAATCCTGTAGTGGTTTCCCATTGTCATTTTATTGGCCAGTTCATCTGGAAATAATAAAAAAATAAGTGTGGGGGGCAAAGCTACAGATATGTTAGGGCATAAAAGCAGTTTTAAAGACATGGTCAGAAAACTACTATGTAACTATGTATTCTGAACATATGATTTTATAATTTAACATTGGCAGAAAAGGGCTGGGTGCCAGATCGATAATGGACTAGAATAAAATGAAACATACAATTTAAATTATTTAGTGCAAAAGGTAAGGAAGGCACACCAGGTGAGGGAAAAGAGACTTAATTATAAAGAAAATGGACAGTGCATTTAGTCCATTAGGTTTTTGCAAGTATATTTCCTACTCTAAAACTTGTGGCATGACAGTCATCAGTCACCGTCGTATAAAATGTCAGAGAAAAAACCCAACACAATAAAGAGGAGTTACAAACTACAGATTTCAAAAAGACACACAAATAGCTTTGTGAATCTTTGTATTTCTGTGCACCTTAGAAAACAAAATCTCATTCATTTTTGGAAAATGAGAATTAGATCCCACCAGATCTCAATCTCAGCCTGAGAAACACTGTAACCACACTGATCACTGGAGCCAGTGGAAATTTAACGCATGTAACTCACAGTATCTTGACCATAGATTGTTCGATGAAATTTTTTAATATAATTTTAGCACTCCTAGTTCTTTCTATTTAGTTTTCAAGAAACGACCCACATATTACCTAGACTTTTGGAATAGCAGAGGGGTTTTTTGTTGCTTGTCTTTGTTTGCTTGGAGTTTTTTTAAGAATTAATGGAAGTATGTTGCTGAGTTGTGATTTCACTTGGATATTAACATTAGAAATAATTTAATGTTTGCAGTGGAAGGCAGTGGTAGTAGAAGCCAAAAATCCTGATGGAATGTGGAAAACAGCTAGATTGAGGGAGGATGGTAAAAGTGCATGAAGTTAGTACAGAACAGCATGACCAAAGAAAGTAGAAAAGAGTAAAAAACAAGCAACAGTTAGACACTGCTGAACTGGCCAGGGGATTTTAATTAAATGGAGGTGTAAAAGTGACACAAGAATTTTGTGACGTACACTCTGCAGTCACCTGTGCGCACTGCTTTGTCACCTAGCTACTTTTATAAAATTAAGGAGGGGAATACAGAAAAAAAATACAATATAAATTATGACTTTCACCATTTTAACCCCAAAAAATGGAGCTACAATTGGAAGGGATTATTATGGATCAATTCTAAAACATTTTTGACAAAACTCCAAAGTTCATCTTACCTCTCAAGAACACTGTAAATGCCTGAATCCTAAAATGTGATTTATCATTGGAATATCCTTTCAAAGCATTCAGAATTTTAGCATCAATCATTTCAACTATTTGTTTATCTTTCAAAACAAAGGCAAAGAAAGGTTAGTTCTCTTGAAAACATATTTTTTTTAATGACTGGTGTATTTTAAGTGGGCTTTTCCCACTTAAATGTTTTGTTTACTTATTGTGTAACAGAAGCAGGAAACTACATGATCTAAAAGTAAGATTACATAGATCCTACCACCAAGTACTCTAAATTTCATGTCTTCCTGCAGTGGTGAAGAACACAAGCTACACACAAAATCAGTCCTCACTGTAGCAGATTCTGTAGCTCCAGGACAATGCACTCTGATGCACCTAAACCCTAAAAAAAAGTAATATTTTACCAACCATTTAAAAGGAGGGCATAGCTTTAGTTTTAAATTTCTCATGAGGAACAGAAGCAATTAAAATACTGGACAGTGAAATTCCAAATTTATTACGCGTTTCTTCAGATGAGCCTCCCTTACAAATTCCACTAAAATTATCCATATAATTTATTGTGGTTGGCCACGAGATGGCAGAGTTTCCCACTGCACATTCCCAAGCTGAACAGCTTGGCCGGGCTTTCTTGAGGAGTGAGCCACTGCGGCTTCTGCCTGGCGCAGGAATGACATGGGATATGGATAGAGGTACTATTAGAGGTACGTGTCCTCATAAAGATGTCAGTATGACTTAATCTGCCGTCTGCAAACTTTGGGATTTTGCGTATCTCTTATAACTGTGTGTCCTCTCTTACAGAAGAAGCAAAAAATCAGCCTTAAAAATATTTAGGGCCTCACCCTGCAATGGTACAAGCAGTTCAGTAATACTACTCAAAGTAGTAGTTCCACAGAAGTCAGCTACTCATTAAAGCAAACTTGTTCTATGCTGGAAGCTTTTGCCAGCCACTTAAGCATAGTGTGCTGTGGTATTTTTATACAGACAGAAACAGTTTCCAAGAAAAAGGTATTTCACTAGTTTAGCTTATTTACTTTTGAGATATTTTATTGTTATTTAAGACATTTAAATATTAAGTTATTTAAGATATTAAATATATTCAAATTATACTGGTGACTTATGTTTTCTCCTATAAACTATCTCCAGCATTAGGAAAAGGGATTGCTGGCACAGCTATTCTTCCAAAACATTTAATAATGCTCAGCAAGTCCACTCCTTTCAATTAAGAAAAATCCTGCTGTGCTCATTACAAAAATGTACGCATAAAAACACTATATAGGGAAATACCTTTGTTATGCTACGTCTTTAATCTCTTATTATCAAAATTATTAAAAAGCTTTTGAAATAGTACTGATTAATTTTTTTTTTAATACCTTCAGAGAATGGACAGGTTTCCTCAGTACAAAGAAATCTTGCTCCTTGTGTGTATTTTGTTACCATTCCCATTGCAATCACTATCCCTTCAGACATATAAAATCTTTGAGATGTGTAATTAAAGGGATATGCAGAAAGACTCAGAACATAACTTGGTAAAGGTGGCAAATGTGTTGGTTTCAGCAATATACTGATCTAGCAAGAGACACAGTTGCATTAGTGTCATTAAAAAATATTTTTATTTAAAACTGCTTTACTTTTCATGGACAAACACACAATGTGATGCGTAACTGTTAAAAAATTTCAGAAACACATGAAGAGTAATTAAGTTTCATTTAAATTAGTCTCACAATTGCAATATGGTTGGGTGAGACTTCCAGCTATTTTTAATTATAAATAATACTGCAACCAAAGGGAATATGAAAACTTAATACAAAAATATTTGTTAATATTTCACTATACTTAGAAGATTCAATATCTAAATGGAGAAAACCAATGCAGACTCACCTGGGCTTCTGTCTGCAATTGTTCAATTAATGATAATGTCTTAATAGCTACGAAGCATACCTATGATGGAAAAATAACTTCATTTTGGAAAGGAAAATCTTGTTAAAATTTAGATGATGCACTTTTGTGTACTCATCTATTATACACTTACTGACTGAAAAATCTGTGCAGCTTGTAGGGGATTATGAAGAATGTAATTTCCAAGAGTTGCATCCAATTCAGCAATGTCGAAAGGATTAATTGAAATAATGAAACGATAAACAGCATAACTTTGTTTTGAGTCTGTAGGAGCAAAAAGTATCTTAAAATAACAGAGATTTGTGCAACATTACGTATCAATTTAACAGACTATGTATTGAGTAATACCATTGTATTTTTTGCAATCATGCACAAATTTCTGAAGGCCACCACTTCTGTCAAGGTAGACAAGGACAACTTCCTTCATTTTCTGCAGTTCAGGATCCATCTTCCAAGATCTTTGCACTCTTTATCCAACTGTGGGAATAAACTGTGAAGAAATGATGGTAGCACTGGCCATGCTTAAATAGTAACAATAAAGGTACGTATTAACAAAGCCACACAAAATTAAAATAGTCTCTTTTTCAAACTAGGCAGTCCTTGAAGGATTTTTATTCAGTTCAAAATTCTTTCCAGTGACTGAAGCATGCTCTATTACTAGAGTAAGTTTCTGAAGAATGCTCCAGTGTTTTCATTTTCTTAGTGAATTATTTCACTCTCCTAATTCCCTAACCCATGAAATTAAAGTTTCCATTTAGTTTAACCTCCCCTGTAGATTTATAATCAATCTATCAAAAAAAGTAAGACTTAAAATTTTATCTCCCTTATTTGAGAAGTCTGTCATAGCTGTTAAAAGTGTGAAACTGGGCAACATCTCTTTTCTTAAAATCTGACTTTCCTACCCTGCTGTGATCTCCTGTAGCACCCATTTAAGGTGCTGATCTTGCACTTATTTCCATGCAGGTACACAGAAGTTTAATTCTGATTCCCACTGACAAAGTTTTTACAACTACAATTTTGGTTTAGAGGCTGCTCTTTGGTGCAGTTGTTACTGTGTATTACCTGCATCTCTTTCTATTTTTTTTTAAGAGTAGAGTCTTGTACCACAAAGCACTACACTGCAGAATTTAGAAGGAGAAATTCTAAGGCCAAAATATGGTATTTTGTATATATGCACCTGTTTTAATGTCTTTCACATTTTCTTCTGCAAAAGGTCCTTAGTCCACTTTGTAGATGACCAATATGAAACAACACTTGAATCTTCAACAGTAAGACTTACCTACTTGGTAAAGGGTAGGACATGGAATTACCGAGCTGATGGGGAATCAAAGCTCACAGCATATGAAAGATTCCTTGTAGGAGTTTACAGAAATGACTTTGGGAGGACAAACAGAACAACATCAGAGAGGAGTAACTGGATTCCAGCACAACTTCAGTGTGGCAGCAGTGTAAACCCTGTGACCTGAGAACTGTACTCTGTGGGCTGGGATGTGTTTAGTGCCTGAAGTAACAAAGGCACAAGTTAAAGGACAATTTATAATAGGGATTCTTCCCCCCCCCCCCCCCCCNATTACTCCTGCACGATTACTACTCCATCCCCTGAAATCTTCAGCAAGAAGAGCTTAAAGAAATGCACACATATAGATCCGCTGTATCTCCCTGGATCCTGTGTTACCCGGGCTGGACACACAGAACACCACACACGACTAGGAAGGACTAAGCTCAATGTGCACAATGGCCCTGCTCATTGTGCACTGAGCAGCCATCATCGAAGTTTCTGAAAATAAAGCCTGACCAGGGTGATGGTGTTCATCAGCGTCCCCACAGCCAGCTAACCCCACTCCAGGTGTGCCTCGGCACGGACACCCAGTATCTTCCGCCTGGCTTCAGGCTCCTGCCATCAGCATCCCTCCTCCCTCACAGACCTCTCCACCAAAGTTATTCACCAGGCTTCCTGTGCCCCCTCCTCCCCCGGCCCTGCTGGGGCGGCAGCCGTGGGCACCGAGGGGGCCGAGCTGTCCTCACCCCCGCGGGAGGGGAGCGGGGCCCAGTACGAGGCGGCAGCCGCAGGATGGAGCTCCCGGCGCTGCCCCCTCAGCCTCTCACCCGGCGGCGCCGAGGGAAAGGCGCCACGGCCCGCAAGGCTCCGCCCGTGGTCAGTGCAAGTCCTCAGGGAAGGCAATTCCCAGCCCACCCCACACCCACAGCTGCCACAGCCCCGCGGCCACCACACCGCGACTGACGACTCGGCCCCACGCAGCTGCCTCCACCCACGGGCAGCGCACTGGGCACGGGACAGGGTTCTGACAGCGTACAAAGTACTGAAACAACGTATAGAACCATTTTCTCTCATTAATACATACTGCGTATTTAACTGCTTTCCTTTAGCATGCCAGCCACTCCCAAACTTACCTCCCCGGGAGGGCACCTCTGAACTCTATTTGTGTAGTATTTCAGTTCACATTTTTTACAGCCACCGTGCACTTCAGTCCATCTTTCATGTAGTGTCTCTCGTTCCCTTCCCAAGCCGAGAGGCCGCAGACCACAACAGCAGCCCCGTTCCCGGCCTCCAAAGCACGGGAGAAAGGCCTGCTCCTCATGGGGTGCCTGGGTTCCCTCTCTGGAAGGGGAGGAACAATCCCCTTTCGCTACAGACAAGCAAAACAAAACCCTCTGCACTAGTCGCAAAAAGGCAAATTTTGCCTCCCTTTATTACTTATCAGCCAAAACAGTTTGTTCCCGTGCAGGTCCATTCTCCTCTCTAGGCTTTACCAACAGTTTCAGATGTCAGTTTCAGCTCAGCCCTGGGTGAGGCAGCTACAAAACTCAAATGCACGTCTTTGGAAACAATCCTCATGGGATGCACAGAGAAGTGGAACAAGAGCACTAGGTAGAGAAATACTGTGAGGCTTTACTGCCTGATGTTGTACAATTTGTTAACCATTAATTCAAAGAACTTAAGTACTGCAAGTGATATGTTGAACACATTCACCCTTTGCCAAAAAGGCAGAATCTGCAGAAGGAAAAAGCTTAGTAAGCAATTATTAAGCTGTTCTCCCAGAATAACTTCAACTGCCACTCCCATACTATTTTTTTAAAGGAAGGAACCCCTGAATTCTGACCAAAAAGAAAAAAAACCAAAATCCCTCATTCATTTAGGCAGCTAGGTATGAACATCTTGGAATACAAGACAAAAATTCAAAAGGGTGCTAACTCTCACAGCAACAATTTCTAAAGCATTTCTTCTCCTTCCCATCTCTCTACAGCACTGTACCACCTTGCCATAAAGAGAAGGTAGTTACAGTAGCCACATAATTTCAGGAGCATACAGACTAAAAATTCAGTATGAGAATGGGTATTTCCTTTCATACCATCAATTTCTGTTTTCCAATCCATCAGAAAGCCATGTTAAAAAAAAAAACCAAAAACAAAACAAACCAGCCAAACAAAAAAACCCCAAAACCCCAAACAACAACAACAACCCCCCCCAAACAAAACAAAACCAAAGACGACGACAACAAAAAAAAACCCCAAACCAAAAAACACCAGGGCTGTTGCTTCCAAATTATTTTAAAACCAGGAAAATGATTCACATATTTGCTGGTTGTCCTGAACATCCACATAGCTATTTCCAATCCTAGCAGAAGAGTACTATGGAAAATGAGTGCCAAGCCACCATTCTGCTCCCACAAATGACACAGTTCCTTCCTTCCCTCCCAACGTCAATTCCTACTTCTTTTACCCAACTGCTCCTTCCAAAACCTCATGTAGCAACTGCTAAGTATCACTTAACCCCTATGCAGGAGACTTGCTCTAGGAGATACTCCTTGAGATAGGCAAGGAATCCTGTTTTACTTTGCACTTTTCTAATGTATTGATACAACATTGATTTCAAAAGAATTATGATTTGATAATCACAATTAATCATAATAACTCTTTTCCCTTAGGTTCTCACTTTTTATCTGATCTTGCTGCAGTATAAATAGTATTTCTTTTAGCTGCTTATTTTGTCAAAACCAAGGTGACTTAGATACTGAAATTTATGTAACATTCATTCAATTGATATATCATTATGATACATCAATATCTTACCAGACTTCTCTCAAATCAAGGCATTTAACTGAATGTATTTATGAACAAAAAAAACACTGAACATTTTTGGAGTAACAGACAAAAATAAGTTGTTATTTACAAGTAATATATATAATAAAACTACTACCATTATATGCCTTTTATACACTGTAACTGCAGTCAATTTTTGCATTGTTTAAAAAAATTTCCTTAAACAGAAATTGTTCAGAATTATCTGTTTGTCCATACATGTGTATGTTATGAGAAACACAACAGCTTTTCACATTTTTAAAATTATCAGTGTAATTTACATTTTTCCCCCAATATCAAGTGAAGATTTAAAAATGGTGCAAACTGGAACACAAAGACAAGTAGCTATGAACACTGAAATTCAATCAATTTGGAACATAAGCGTGTTTTAAACTACCAACCTGTGAGAAAATCCCTAATATTTGGCATGATTGTCTCGCCACCCACCCCCAGAATGTCAAAGCTAGTTGACTTACTTTTAAAGTAACCATGATTATTGCGTATTAGATCTTTGGAGAAGCAGAGCTTTAACCAAAAATACTTTTAATGTAGTTGAAATATAGACATACTTAGCTCAGGGAGGAAAGAAAAGTAGAACACATAGTAAGTAATGCTATCAAATCAATCCAGTTAATTTGTTCTGTCTTTGCTTTGAATAATCCCCCATACCTCTAATAATCCAGTTGAGTCAAGGGGTACCTCAGCAAGCGCAAGAACAACAATCCAGTTTGATGTGACCAAGTTTTCATTCTGCAGAAATCCTTTAAGAATCTTGGTCCTTAACTTACATCGTTTAAGTGCTGACAGGTAAATTAACACATATTCCAAACTGGTAACATTTACCTTTTTTTTAAACCAGGATATACAAAAGACAATTTGCATAGTTACAATTCAAGCACAAAGTCACCGTAAATAAGTACAAAAGCATTTATAAATTTACTAAATTTGCTGCTGTTTGTGCCAGCCAAATTAGATAGGTATGAATGTAAACTTGAAGGGATTGAGGAGAACAGTCAGTGTTTTTGCTTAAAAAATATGAAGAGAATGCTTTTTAAGGTTTTAAAAAATATTTTCTGCAGCAGGAACAAACAGTTCAAACCCCAAAGAAAGCCATCCAAAATGCCCAAATTCCTCCCATACAGCAGAGAAAGTTTGTTCATAGGTTTCAAACCTACATACAAAACGAGGCACTATTTACGCTATTTTGGAATGTGTCCATAATCCTAACATTTTGGTTCAGTCCAAGACTTCCAAACCACTCTTCACTTCTAACTTCCTAGGAAAACATATCTTCAGACGGTGGTGCATAAGAAAATCCAACAAATGCATCATCTGCCTCTAGGACACTGGCATTAACAATGCTGTAGTCAGAAGAAACACAAACTGAGTATGGCACCATTTCTTCTGTGAACACTGCATCAAAATTCCCAATATCATCTGGTCCAACCTAGAAAATAGAAGGAGCTGTCAGTCATCATATTAATACAGTATTTTAAACTTGTGCTTGTCCTTTAGATTCCAAATTTAACTCTCAAGGCTATCTATTTTGTTGTTCTTCCCTGTTTAAGGAAAATAAATTTAAGGAAGCACACCATTCCATCTCTGAAAATAGCTATTAAAAGGCTGGGTTTTTTCATTTAGGTTGGAGTTTTGGCAAAATCCTACATTCTCAATGATCTCATAAACCTAAAAAATAAGGGAAAAAAGTCTCTCTTAGGCAGATTAGCTCAGTTAGTTAGAGCATGGTGCTAGGAACACCAAGTTTATGGGGTCAGTCCCCATATGGGGCATTCACTTAAAAGCTGGATTTCACGATCCTTGTGGGTCCCTTTCAGCTCAGAATATTCTGTGATGTGTGATCTGAGATGCAAACACTAACACCACCACCAACAACCCCCCAGGCACCTACCACATTAGGATTAAAAGGTGGAGGAATCTTCTTCTGAAGAAGATCAGTCCAGCTGAGAGATTCAAAGAATGGGTGCTTTTGAATTTCAAGCTGCAGCAAAATAAAGATTTTAGATATTTCATAATTCCATCCTGTGCATCACAGTAAATACTACTTCATACTACATGCACATAGGGAAGTTCTCATGCGCATGTCCTTATCAGCTTGTTTATTCACAATATACTTTGCAATAAAAGCTGTAGTTGGTAAAACAGCAATTAAAATTTGTTACACTGCCTCTATAAACACTTTTCCTTCTAAGATCATTCTTTCTGCTTTTAAGCCCTAAAATCAACGACCGTGAAGTCTACCACAGAGCAGGAGTGTTTTCTTTCAGTATCTGTTCCTGACTTAAAGTTTTGCTAGTTTTTGTAAAGCATATCACTGTCTGAGAAGCAGCTGCTTCAACAACTCTGCAACTACTAGTTACAAAGCAGCAAACAGCTATGCTAAATGCTACCATCCTTTCATCTTGCTCAGTTACAAGGTCCACAGACTAACGTAAGGACTGCAAACCAAAGACTACGAAGATCCCACCACTGATGGATGGAGTACATCCTTCTAGATCATTGCTCATCGCACAGTTCCAAAGACACCTGTAACTTTCTCACATCAATTTCTTGTGAACAAAGGTTTTGTTGCTACACTGGGAAAATGTTTGCCATGATTTTAAGGCTAAAAGAAGAGCTGCTGTTTGCATGGAACTAGTGTTCTTCTTCATCTGAAGACTGGTTTCCAAGTCATCTAGTTAATATTACCACGTGACAGCCTTTTCTTTTGATTATTTCCCAGTATCACCATGAACAGTGAAACCTACTTCTGTGCACTGTTACATCGGCAACTGTGTTTCCTTTGCTGGCAGGTACAGCAGCAACCAAGCTCAGAATACCCCACAACAATCACCTCTCTCTTATCCCCACCAACTTCCAGGGACAGACCCCAAGTATCTTTACTGAAGAATTAAAAAGGAGGAAAACAGAGACAGATGTAGCAATGCAATCTCTATCTCCAACTATTAATCCTGTGCTTTGGACATTAATTTGCTGAGTCCCTTTAAGTTAAATAGGGCTTGATAAATTAGGACACTACTTACAAAATCTTCCCTTGCTCCAAGTCTGCTTTGCCGATCTTTCTCCAAAAGTTCTTCCAGGATAGACCAGGCTGTAAGACTGATTCCTGGGCGCAAAACCAGGGGTTTATGAAGAATATTATCGTACATCTCAGCAACATCACGGCAGTAAAAAGGAGGCTAAAAAAATACAAGTTCTACATGAATTTGAAGCCACACGCAGTGTTGTTTTATACGTTACATATGATCAGTAAATGATTCTCAAAGACATACAAGCTGCTAGCTGTGAAGCAGAAATCGCCTTCTTTTTATGCACTGCTAACTTCTAATTTAGCCACCACCATTGCCAGAACTTTACACTTGATAACTTCCCACCATCCGCCTCCTCTACTCCTAACGTGTTCTCACGCTCATCAGTAGCCATAGATGCCATCCAGCTTCAAAGTTCCCACTGAACTTGCCTGAAAGGAACCTGAGAATGGGAAAACAAATCCATCTCCCTATTTAAAGTCCTATGGGAGGAGACAAAACCCAAGAAAACTGAAAGAACAGACTGTTGCTGGAGTAATTACGTATAACTAGAAGAAGCATAGCAAGATTTTTTTGTTCTAATGCTGGCAAAACCTATGAGAAAACCTGGGATACCTAATTAAAAAAAAGTCTTTTAATTTTATTTATTCCAATATTTGACAAAATTTTACTTATAAGCTGGTTTTTTTAAAATTATGTATTATCACTGTTGATTCAGTTTACTCTCACACAGTCCTCAAAGTAATGACTACTCATTTTGCTGGTGTCTACGATTTTGCTTTTCCATGAACTGTCAGACACCAAGAGGCAATGTAAAATCCAAAAGAGAAAAGCAGGTGCTATGTTAAGTACAAGACAATTTGTTACTCTGCTCAAGTGGAGCATTCCAATACCATTAAAAAGTTAGCGTCCTTAACAACACTCAAAGGTTACCTTAAAGAAAAGGGGAGAGGGGAGGAAAGCAACCTTTACACATCAGGTACATACCAGCCCATAAAGCATTTCATACAGAACTGCACCAAGGCACCACCAGTCTACTGTGTTGTCATAGGGCTGCTTTTTAATGACTTCTGGTGCAAGATACTAAAATAAAAAAAAAAAAAAAGAAGTATTTTAGAGCATTAGGCTAGCATGGATAAAATCTAGGTTTTAGTCACATCACAGTAAACACTTTGAAGAAAAGTTGCTCCATAGCAATTAAATGTTTCAGCTGAATACTACACCGCAATCATCCTTCATTGCCTTTAAAGATATTTTCTGTAATTTAAAGTATGTTTATCAAATTACCAAAGTTTCTAATCCTGTCAGTTCAGCAAATCCCTCATACATGTTCAAGCCTACCCCACTCTAAGTCTTCCAGTGTAGTTTTCTCAGTAGAAAGACAACGGAGTTCAGTAACTCAGTCAGCAAGTTCAAAGTTTAGTGCATATGCAATAATTTGCTTGAGTCACGGACATTAATTCTCTATAAACTTACAAAGATTCAATGGCAGGATAAGGTAAGCAGATTCATAATGACAAATCTGCAGCAGCTGTTACACAAGCTAACTGTCCTGTGTCTACCCAGAAGTTAGGACACAAAGGAGAAAACAGTATTTGAAAAGGGCTGGAAAAAGAGAGGAAGGAAGAGTTATGGCCACGTGGGTAGCAAGCAAGTAGACACTTCAGATTAGTAAGAACAACAAATAGATCTGTAGGGAGTTTCTCTTTGGTTTGGTTTCAGCTTGTTAAAAGAATGCAAACCTCCCCACAGTACAAAACACAGTATTTGACCTTCCAGTTACACAAATATTAATAATAGCCAACAGTCATTAATTACTGATTAAAAACCCATGAAAGTTGTCATACTTCTGGGGTCCCACAGAAAGTTGCAGTGGTATCAGAAGTTGCAATCCCTTCTTTACAAAGTCCAAAGTCTGTCAACACAACATGACCCTGTTTAAGAAAGAGTGGTATGTTAAAAACAGAACATGCTCAACATGTGGATACACAGAAGTGTCAATTTTGTGAGAGAACACAGAAAACAGAAATAATCTGGCATACTTACTAGTGAATCTAGGAGAATGTTTTCTGGTTTTAAATCCCTATTAAAAAAGAAAAGGTAGTTAATCAAAACAGCAGTCACAAGAGCTGTGGAGGCAAGGGATTTTATTCTTCAGCTGAAAGCTTCAAGTTTTGATGAAATTGTTATGTTCAGGTTTCCCGTAAGATAATTTCCTGTGGAGCTTTTATTTGGTAATTTGTCTTGTTTTGAATTTCTGCAGGACAAGGATACATTTCAGAAACTTACCTGTACACTATATTTATGGAGTGTAAGTAGCCCAGTGCACTGGCTATTTCAGCAGCATAAAATCTGGCTCTGTGCTCAGGAAAGGAACGTTCTCTTTGTAAGTGAAAGAACAGCTGTAAATATGCAAATAGGAAATAAGAACATAACACAGACAAAACAAATCAGGTTAATAACGTAATTTTACAGTGAAGAGTAATTTATTTTGCTGTCCACTTCAAAAAAAAAAAAAGTACAATGAAATAAAATTGGTTTTACTGCATGACTTAGTCATTGCTTTACTCTCTTCCCTGCTTCTCTTTTGTAACTCAGATGGAAAGGTAACTCAAACACATTCCTTTACAACTAGGAATAGTCAAAAGGAACTAGAGTAAATCACTAAGCTGTGAATAGAAGTTGGCAAGACTAAATCATGCAGGATTGCCTCCAAGCAGAATATAACCTGGTGTCAAATAAGTCATCTTTCATTTCTGTAAATGCTTGTATTCTAAGATTTGCATAATTATTTAAAGAACTGTATTCTGAAATAACCCAGATGTAGATCACTGTGTGAGATGTATATTCCAAGCTGATCCACCAATTCTCTCTACTACAGAGAATTGTCTGGCTGCAAATAATTTGAGCAGGTACAAAAGTCTAGACAAAGATTAAATCATAAACATACAGATTCAATATACTACACATTCAACTTGTAAAGATTTTAAGAAAAATGAAGTTTTCTGGTTTCTGCCTACAAAGTTTAGGAAAAATAAAAAGCCACCCTAGCTTTCCAAGCTTTCCATTCAAATTTGAAAGCTGTTTTGAACTGTATTTTAGTTTGCCTGAAACAATACAAAACTATGTTCTAGCCACAGTTCAGAACAGAGCAAACCATGATTTTGCTAATACAGTCTAAGGAAGGTGACAGTACATTAGACAACAGAAATGCCCATCTTGTCCCAACTCCTACACAATATAATAAATTCAGCTGTCAGTTTCATTCCTTCCCCTTTTGAGGTATCAGCATCTCAGCTAATGCAGACGCAAGAGGAAGACAGTGTTACACGGTGAAAAACGTAAACGTAAGATTCATTAGTAATAAAGGTAAATTTATCTAACTGCAAAACACAGTATTTGTATCTGACAAGCATGAATAAATTTGGATTGAAGTTGTCAGTAAGAACAGGAACAGGGTCCAAATAGCTATAGAAGTCTGCAGCATCAGCAGATAATAATAGGATTTTCAAAACTGGGAGAATGCAGATCACAGCCCGCTGTGAAGGATCATTTCACTCCTCCCACCTAGAATTAGCAGAATAGACAGACAAAAAGGCAAACAAAACCACCACATACCTCTCCTCCATTAACAAAATCCAGGACAAAGTAAAGCTTTTCTGTTGTTTGGAATGAGTAATGTAATCCAACCAAAAATGGATGTTTCACATTTTTCAAAAGCACATTACGTTCAGCCATAATATGTTTTTGCTGCAAGTAAGAGATCAATAAGTAAACAGGAATGATTTTGTAATTAAGGGAAAAAACAAGGGAGGTGGGTAGAAAAAGACTATTTCTCTTGACCTCTTTCCTATTGAGAACAATTTTTTTCTGCAACACTTTGACAGCATAGTATTTCCCATCCAGTTTTCGTTTTGCAAGAAGAACCTGTGAAGTTCAAAAAAAGGGAAGAAATGTGATTGTTACAGTTCACATACTCTTAATAATATTTTATCATTTCAGCAAAACTGGAAAGTGTTCATGCTAATTTTTCACAATACAAAAGCTTCTTTGCTTCTAATACAGTCAGTCAACAATGTAACTGCCAACAGAGTGAGCTTACAGTTCAGTAAAAATTTATCATGACAGTGGTATAATGAAAGACCGAATTACAACATTTATTTTCCATGACACGCTAAATCTCTATCAAGATCAATTTCAGCTTTTTTTTTTGGATAAAATTTAAAGGTAATTGAATGAAAAACAACGACATGAAAAATAATTTGGAAACCGAGATTTCAAGAAGGATTCTCTCTGGCATCTTTGTAAAATATCAACACTTAAGTCAACTTTCCAATGTGCTGTTGCTCACACTGCTCCATAGTATCAGGGGTTCTGCAAAATAGTCCATGACAACAAGAGGAAAAGCACGATTCGTACTCCAACTGCTGCATAAACATAGAGGCACCTCCCTTCCTCCCTGGGGGAAACAGAGGATCCCAACTGCTCCTAATGAGAAAGGGAAACTCTCCCCTTTGTTACTCCCAACAAGTGGCTGAGGCAGCCAACAGCTGCACCAGGGAAAAAATGGCAGGGCCACAAAGCAGCAGCAGTGGGGATCCAACAGAACAGTTTGTGGGCCACCCTAGACCAACACCACTTCTGAAACCTCTGGCCAAGTCTCCAGTCACTGTGCACGAGAAACCAGCGAGCATCCTTGTATGACCATAAGAGAGAGGAATAAAAGCTCACCTTGCCAAAGCTGCCTTTCCCAATAACTTTCAGGAAATCAAAGTCTGTTGGTTTAGCACTGAAAGACATTTAGGAAGGAGACAGGTCATCTGGCTAGAAATTACAAGCTTTATAGCTGTACAGCAGTGTAGTGTAGCACTCGAGTTGTAAAGTGAGAACAGCGGGCTGCAAGCATCCTCCTTTTCTTTGTTCCACCCTGCACTGCTTCTGCAGACCTGTCCTCAGACACAACTCCTCTTCATTTTGCAATTCCATTTTCCTCTACAGAAAGTGTTCAAGTTGCATCCTCTGAGTTTATTTTATTTACTAAGTTTAACCTTACGATGTAAAGGAGAAGCAAGACTGTTCTTTCATCCTCCACAGTCTTGTTTCCTGTAATTTTTAAATCTCCATTTCCCCATGACTTCTCCTGGAGCTTATTTCTTATTTCCAGCAGTCCAAATGGATTCTAAAGCTTACATGAGGAAAAGAAGGACCAAGTTTGTTATCTATTCCCTCTTATTTATACCATTCTTCCCTCCATCCAATCCTCCCTCATTTTAAATTTCAGTAAGAGGTGGGAGGTTCAAATACCTGCCTCTTCTTGGTGTTTGTATGAATTCACTCTCAGTTTTCCCATTTCCCACATCACCACTCCTTCCAGTTTTTCCCAGGATTCCCTTACTCTTTCCTGAATACAATTCTGTCAGCAAAACAATTATCCGTGTTTTCAAATTCCAAAACAAGTTACATCACCATACACCTCTTTATTTATTGCCCTGAAGGGAAGGACTCTTATATTTCATTTCTTACTGCAATCTATTAACCACTTCCTCCTGCTAGCCCAGAACAAATCTGTGAGGAAAGCAAAACCAAAATAGCAGTCATCTCCTAAATGAGAAAAGCAGATTCACACAGAACTGAGAACAGAAACTCTGCAGAAGACACCAAACAGAGACACAAGTTACCACTGCAGTAACTGGGTTGTAGCACCAACAAGGCAAGCTGCTCCTTTGCCATGCAATAAACCAAACTTGTTTTCAGAAGCTGTGGGACCACTCCCAAGGTCAGTCAAACTTTTAGGGTTTTACAATTAATTTTAATCCCATTTAATTAAATTTTTAAATTTATATTAAATTGAATTACATTTAATTCAATTTAATTGAAACCTACTGAGGATTTCCAGATGGTCCCAGGTTGATATTCTGTGAGGTAGAGTTTAACTGTAGGGAGAAACAAAGAGGTTTGCTTGTAATACTTTTTCTTAACTTCTCTCTTATCTTTCAACCAATACTAATTTCAAAATACTCTACTAATCTGCTCAATCCATACTTTTACATTTGTTACATTAGAATTTTAAAGAGATCTAACATCCAGATTGGGAACTGAAATACCTGGCCATCATCACCTTGTCACAAATTCTTTCTACACACATCCTGTTCAAGGAGGAAGGTAATTAAATATTTGTGTCCAGACAGAGAGGAAAAGATCAGAAATAAAAATTGAAGAGTATGTCAATAAACAACTTGTTCCTCATTCAGAACTTAACCCTTTCTGTACTAGCTTTATGTGTATCTTTTCTGCCTTTTATTCCAAATTCTCCATGTTCTTACTAACACAATAATTTTAAACTCACACTGTTTATATAAGAGTAATTAATGAAAGACACAGTGCTTTTAAAAACACGAAAGTGAACATTCTCCCAACCCCAAGAAAAACATTACCAACCTTTTCTATCCTGACATTAAAGGTTAAATAACTCAATTCCTGGAATTCCATGAATCTTACCAGTACACACCCAGGCAGAATTTGTAAATTGCAGGGAGCAGAGGAAACCACTGTCATTTAGGTAATTTTCTCCATTTTGTTTTTGATTTAGAAAAGCAGTATTTGTACTCTCATTGTGATTCTTGAATTTATCACAGAAGAATAAACTGCACTCCAATACAAGTTACCTGGGGGCAGGCTGTCAGGCAGCACAAACCAGTACTCCAGAAGTGGAGAATGACCTGACAGCAGCACTGGATGCTGCTACTCACTGAAATGAGCCAGTGGTACTGGAGAGTTTTAAAAGAGCTACGGTAAAAAACACTAATTTTTTTAAAGGCTTTTTTTTGTTCCTTGTTGTTTGGCTTCATCATTTACAGTAACTATAGGGTGAATTTTCCACCAAAAATATGGGGTCCAGGCCATTATGCAGTAGCTCTCTTCCTATTTTGGAATTTGTTGTGGCATGACACATCATTAATTTTCCATAGATGGTTTTTATCATTCCACATTACTTAAAATAACTTTCAAAGGAGGAGGAAACCAGTATTTTAAACAAGTGACTTTGGAAATCAAACTTTCAGAAAGCACTGAATCTCCTGCGCATCACACACAAACTGAAACAACGCCTACATCTTTAGCAGGGGCTGAATAAGAAGAGAAGTGTTAATATCACACCTTTATGCCAAGTAGTAAGTAATAGAGAAGACAAGCTTAAATATGGCACTTCTGCCTTCCTAGACATACTCCTTTTTTCAAACAGCACTGTTTCTGGAGGCTGTAAACTAATTTTCAGAGAATCCATCCAGCTATATAGTGGCTTTTTTGACAGAAGAAACTTCAGACCTCACACAGTGTTATATGTGAAATGAAATCAAATCCATCCCTGCTCCGAAGTGACTTTTAGAAAGACTGCATTTTTCCCCTAAGAGAATTCTATTTCTCCCAATCTTTTAAAAAAGAAGAATGCACAAGCAAACAAAAAGACAATTAAACATACAACCTCCGCTGCTCCTTGCCAGATGTTCTTAACAAGAGCCTTCGAACAGAGTGCAAAAACTATGAAAGCTAAGCTATGACTGAAGTTGTGTTTCTTTAACCCATATAGCAAGGGGAGAAGAAGCAAGACAAAGCCAGCAATCACTCCTCTCTGCAGTTCACATCTGACAGAAAAATAGCTCACAGCCCACAGTGGAACTGAGTTGTTTAAAAAGAGCAGGGAGGGGATTTATTGCAAAACCTACCAGTAGTGTTCAGTACATAATATACCTAAGAAGATTGCCCTCAAGTAGCTAAAATTTAGAAGACTGTTCTGTTTTATTACCTTCCGACTGCTCCTTTCATCTTCATCTTCAGATGGATCTGACTGGTGTTTTGGGTTATCCATCTGAAGAAATGCTCTGACATCTGGGCTAGAAACACAGTTAGCTTCATTAGCACACCAATAATCTGCACGATTTTCAGCCTTAAATACAGAGCACAGGATTGAACAGCAGCATACAGTGGAGTTACTCGTCACAAAGTTTTATATTTAAGTTCTGGTTAACTTAATAATTAAGGACTGTGCACAAGCAGTATTTTCTTTTATAGCAACATACAACTGCCAAGTGTGTTGTATACAGAACAAAACTTTTCACTTGCAAAAACCTGACATGCTAAAGTATATGTATGCAAAGACTTCAGAAGGAAACACTGCAGAACTGCATTTAAAGATAATTATCAGAAGAAAGCATGAGTTCTAATAGCAACCACCAAGAAACCAACTTTCTTCCAAAAACCTGAAGAATTAAAATTTTTGTTTTCCAAAATTAACTAAACTGTCCAATGGAATAGGGAATGAAATACATCATCTGTATCCCAAGGAAAGACACATGTTCCAAGAGATACACAGCAGTAATTTTCCTGTCCTCAATCACTTTAGCAGAAGCAGAAGATGGTGACCTTATATTCAAAATTCCTTCTGGCTGGGCACTGTCAAAACAGTGTTAAGAAATCCTTCCAGTCAGCTGCAGGACACAAAAGCTTCAGGAATTAGCAAGAGAGTGGACAGGCTTCCCACAGTGCCTAAGGAGATGCATTTTATCTTCAGCAGCAGTTTCAAGGTCTGTCTTGGTGGGGCTGGGGGACAAGGACTGAGAGAAGGGTGGGAAAGTAAGAGAATTCCAAGAACCTGCTTTCAGGAAGAAAGGCTTGCTTGGAAGTTCAGAAGAATGTAACATCTTTCAGAACCACAGCCCAGTGCAAGTAAAGAATAACGTAATACAACTAAGGCAAAATTAATTCCTAAAAAAATGGCTATCATGTATAACCTATAAACAATTTCAAAGTGATGATTTGAATCTTTCAAGTTCATTCAGCTCGCTAAAAGGCAACCTTCTTATCAAGGAAGAAATCTTACCTACATTTCAGAGACAAAGTTCTTTGAAAAGGACTCAGGGCAGTCACTGATAGGAAACTCCACATGAGCCATTCAGTACAAGAAAAGCACTAACTTACTATGGAGCTGCTCTTTTAATCTGTCCCTAGAATATATAAAATAAGGTAGTTTTATGTAAGAAACAGATGTACATGCTATTTTCAATCCATTCACCCTCCACACCTCTGATCAGTGAGGATCAGAAGTAAGAGATGAGCTGTTTCTGACACTTCTCCAGCTCCTGTAATTTCCTGTCAGCACTAGTGAACCTACCTCACATCCTATGCTATCTGAGGCTCCCAGTCTTCATCACTTACATTCTGTATTCCTAAGTCCTATTTGAAATATGTTTCAGTTACCTTCAGCCTTTCAGGTTTAAAGCACAGCAACAAGACTGTTCACATATTTTCCCACCATCATTTCAGTTTAATTCTTCCCATTTTAAATGAACCCCAAATTCTGATCTATTTCAGCATCTGTCTTGTATCCTGATGCCAGGAAGACAAAAAATCACAGTGGTTTGAACATTGCGGTAATCCCAGGTCATGATGCAACTATTTAAGTTTCAGCATGTTTGGCTATCATAAAATCAAGAATAAAAAGTTATGGTTAATGCTTTTCACTAGACAGAACAGAAACAGACCTTAATTACCTTTCAGCATTATTATTCTGGACAACTGGCTGATTAAATAGAGCATGTTGTAATACATCTCAAATAGTTACTATAGTAACTTTGTTCGTGACTGAATTCACAGCAGGAAAAACATAAAAATATCAATTCACAGGAAAAGGCTGCTGTACAGTTGCGGGGTATTCCACAATCTCCACAATCCACAACAGGCAGAATCATAACTGATTGATGTTATGCTGTTACATTTGCAATTCTAAAAGCATTGCAAAGAACTACTGATTAAAAACAAGAAGTTTAATGTACCAATTTCTTAGGCAAGACTGCAGCATGTTATGCACAATGCTATACAGATTGGTAGGACTTCTATGCTGTTTTAGCTCACATGGATTAAAACTCAGTGTATTTTAGAATACATGGAAACTATTCCTAAAATAACCTCACCTATGAAATTAAAAGGATTGAGAAAACCATTTAAAAAGCTCAATATACACTGTACATATACTCAATATACATTGTACATATACTACCAGCAAACGTGGTTTTGTCTGGATTTTTGTGATTGACTGAATAAATTTATTTTATGGATTATCTCTGAAATACACAAAAGGGTGTCAAGCTCTGCTTAAATACAGTTGCTTATGTAATACTCGTTCTGCATTAGTCTTCCTGCAAAAACAATATAATACCACACAAAAATTTTGGACACACAGAGAAATATGAACAAACCCAAAAAGTCACACAAATTTTGTAGCAAAATGGTAAAATTAATAGCCAGTGACAGAAACGTAACATTTAAGACATATTTTATTTAATGGTGCTCAGCTCCTCCCTCTTCTTGCCACATTTTCTTTAAAAAGTAAACCACTGGTCTCTTTCTTACAGAAAGCAAAGGTTCAAAAAGCTGTAATACAGTAAAGTACTGTAACACTTTAAAAGAGGACAATCATGTAATGCAAGGTTTGCTTTCCCAAACACGGACTACAAGATCCTACAATTCAGGAGTTTCACATTCACTTTTATATTAATCAGATTTTGAAATCAGAAAAAAATAGTTACTGATTTTCTTCCAGGGAACACATTCAGACCCTGCTTCTCACTCACAGAACTGATAACTCATTTCCCCACAGGTTGCAGAGTATTGTCATCCTTGAGTTCTTCAAGTGTTATGCAAATGTTCTCATTCTCATTAAGGAGCTACTTTGGACTATTTAAAAATAACTGCATTACATCTTTAATGCATCCTCTATTATACAGTTTTTCAAACAGGTTTTCTTCGGACAAGTTCTGATAGACAGCAATTAAATGCATTTGTAATTGAGTGAAGGCCTACATTTGAGGGGGTGAGCAGCTCACTTTCAGGAGTTGTGCAGTGTTTTAGGGAGGCTCACAGTGCTCACTAGGAACAAACTCCCAGCTCCTATTAAGGACATCAGTCAGCAAGTGGGACACATTATCACATCTCTATCCTTTCTGCCACTTTTTCTTGGAACACCTGCACTCTACCTGTGAGAGCAAGTTGTCTCTCATAGTAGCTTTGCTGAGGAAATGCAGCTTGAAGCTAGTCCACTTAATTCCCAATTTGGACTAAGCCAGTAATCTCACCCTGTATTCCACCTGATAGTGACTGCAGGAAAATCCTTATCAAGTGTCACAGGGTCTCTCTAATCACTCCAACACACTTCAGGTTTTTCTTGGATTTTTTATTGAGCAAAAAGGTTTGGCTTTGATACAATAGTCAAGAAATGTGCCAGACCCAAGAAAAACAGTCCACTGAAGGAAAACAAGGACACAGTGCTACGTGTTTCAAACTATAATGTAAATATTACCATGTTGGACACACTGAATCTGACATTTGTGCTTTTCACTTCAGATGTTCAGGTGCCTTCACATCCAGAAATGACAATACCTTGAATTATCCTTGAGCTTTTAGCGAAAAAATTTTCCTAAACAGGACTTAAAATATATGACATGCTGATACTGGCTTTAATGCTTAAAAGATGCAGTGGAAGGTGGATTTCCTAATGGTTCTGTGAGAACGCATAACTCACTAAGTCTTCCTTGTACATCACTAATACCTAAGTTATTTGACCTAGTATCAAATTTAATTAGCACATTAAAGCAAAATAGTATAAGAAAGCAAGGATGGACTATCTGTGAAGACTCAGTCATCACATATTCCCTGAGTAGCTTCTATCAGATTTTACAAAAAATCTCAACCACCAAGATCAAAGATTTGTTATTTTTTCTGTTACAACATTCACTGGCACACAGAAAAGGTGTCAGATTACATAATTATTGATATGATTTGCTGCAATGCAACACTGCAAAAAGTAAAAGCTAACTTCAGAAAAACAATCACCTTGCAGTGATTAAAAGAGAAACAACACAGAAATTACTACAAAATTAAATGCTTTTGCACTAAATTGTGAATTAAAGGCTTTTCCTTCTGCTTAGTTAACTGTTTCTTTAAGTGTGGGGTAGAGGAGAATAGCATGAGACAAACTTGGGTCTCTATTAATTGTTTTTATTGTAGAACTGTGTTTAATAAACTTGTTACTGAACACACTCTCAACAGCACTGAACACTATCACACCTATGTCTTAACCCTGCTTTAAGTCAGTTTAATGGATCAGGCAAGCTAAGTGCCATATTAAAGAACATTGATTCTTCTACAGTTACATTCGAGCATAAAATAATTTTAAAAGCTCACAAAAATTTAAGGAGGCAGGTGGATTTGAGGTTTGATGCCTTTTTTTTTAGCACACCATTTGTGCTGTCCAAAACAAAAAAGCACCATTTTACCTTTGGAAAACAAATATAGCATGTTTTGAAACAAAAGTGTTTTGGACATACTAACAAACCTAACAGAGGAGGGGATTGGCCTAAATAAACCAGTATCCTTTCCTAATGAAACAAAACAGATTAGTTTTCAATAATTTGTCATATTAAAGTGCTTTTTATTATTTCCCAAAGAACAGTACCAAAACCACAAACCTCACAGTATTTGTTCTGGTGGAAAAATATCCTTTGGTAAAGACTTTGTTACTAATTTTTTTCCACTAATCAAAAGAAGTATATATAAAATGCTCCTTTTTTTTTAATTTAAAAAGGAAAGGAAGCACGTATTTCAGTCCGACAGGACATTAAGTAGTTAATTTGTTGTGAAGAAAGAAAATCTGACTGCATACTGCAAACTGCAGCAATTTCACAGGCTGTACAAATAGGCTAATTAAACAAAGTGTATGTATTAAAGACATTTACCCAACACTAAAGCCAAGCATAGAGCTTCACCATTTTACCAGTTCCCGTTTGCCCCACAGTGAGTTCACACACAGAGCGCTGCTCTCCAGATTTAGCTGAAGCTGACTGTCCTAACACCACCTCCCATTCACCACTGCTGGTGGTGAACACACCTGCAGTTCTTCTGCTGGGAACACTTTAGGTACAAGCTTATTCATCATTTCCTTTAGGCAGCTCAGCTTGGTTATTCCAAACCATCTCAGCAAGCTCATTAAGCCACTTGGTTACTGTGCTTTAAACAAGCTCTGGAGCACACGTGAACGGCTCTAACAAAAGAAAGGATGCAGGCAGCGACTGACTGCCAGCAACGCAGCAGCAGGTGACAGCAGGGCCCTCAAACAGTACAGCCACTGGCAAAACAAACACCTGCCCTACAGCAACAGTTTACAGTGGAACCTGCACCCCTGGAATTAAGATAAGTTAACTGCCTGCAAATTTGTAGGTTGGTTTTCAGAAAACAATAACACTGTTAAACTATTCAGTCTGTAGATTTTTCCTGAATGGATGGCCATATAAAGTTTGGGTTTTTTTATACCAAAGAGCTCTGAACAGGTAAAATACATTTTCTGGTTAAATACTTAATTTGCAATTTTGTACTTAATATGTCTTTTCACCTCATGTCTTTTCAACAGCCCTTATAAAACAGAAATGAAACTACTTACTGGTTGCATAGCTCTGGCTGTCTAACTAAATTTTGAATGAATTCATTCAGTCCTGCTCTTCTCTGTTTAATAAAATCTGAAAAAAACAGATTTAATAGAATCATCAGTCAGCTTTTGAAAAAAAACTTATTTTCTTATTCAGATCTTTTAGGATTTAAAATAGCAGTTAAAAGGAGACTGGCCTATGACTGATTGAGAACAGGATGGGTTCTACATATGAAAATTGCAAGCTTGAAACACTGAACTGAGCTGAGAGAACAAATTTCAGTTTCTCTGTAACACTACCTAAAAATGTTGAAAGCCAAGTGGATTAGAAGTGCCACCTTGTGCTTCAAGAACAGTGTGTAACCACAGCTGGCTAACCTGTGCAGCCTTCATTGCGTGGGTGAGCCTTTCAGGACCCAATTCCACAAAAACAAAACCCCCAGGAACCCACAGGCAAAATTTGACATCAGTTGCACAAGTCAAGTTCTTACATGAACAGTCCAACCAAGCTGCATATTTCCATAATATATGTATGGCAATGGGAAAATTGCACAATTCATCCTGCCGGCAGGCACTCAGATATAGCCATCAAAGGTAACAAAATAAAATACTTTCCTTTAGATTTTGGACATCATCTCCAACATTAAAAAAGATAATCCTCAGAAACCCTTGCCTTATCTAAAGCTTAAGACACGTAACTGTTCTGTAGCAACACGGAAAGATACACAAAGGATTTAGAACAGAAAGAGAGTTTTAACATAAAATAAAGTGTAAAATTGAATAATCTTATCGTTCATTACTCATATCAATAATAATTTGCATGGAAAAAGAATATTTAACTTGTGTATTAACTTTTAAGGCATTCCAATGACTGTCATATACAGATTATTGACAATTATTAAAATCTGAAATTAAAATCACGTTTTAATTAACAACCGTATTTAAAATATTAAGAAAAATATCTATATTGTTTCAGAGATATAATCCCTGAACCCTTCCTAGGGTATTTAATAATCCCAAATTACTGACATCTAACAAGAAAGTGAATTTGCATACAGATATTATGGGAGTCACCAACATCAGCAGTTTCAGTGTGGCAGATGTACGGTGTCATCAGTCACTCTAAGCCTACAGAGTTATCCATGCTGGTGAAGATAAAACACCTGTAACATCTGAAATTTTCAGAGTCTGTATTCTGACTGGTTTCTGTTTCATTTTCTCAAGTTAAAACAAGATTTATTTTGAAATAACCTAAGTGCCAATAAAAATGGAGCATTTAAAATGGCAATTTAAAGGACAGTATTTTTGGTAGGTTTTGGGTAAAGAGATGTAAAGGTCTCACTCTGCTGCATTTCAATGCAGTAGTACAATGCTCCATACCCATGGATGGATTACATAAGTAAAATACCGCCACAATACTTGTAAAATATGTAACTTGTTTCAGGAGCCAGCAGAAACATTTCATCAAAGCTTCAATAAATCAGTGTTCAGAAAAAGAATTATTTACATAAGCATCATGGCTCCATCTCCACCCTGCCTCCCAGCAAGAAACATCTTGAGAACTGTTTAGTTTCTCATGCTTCAAGGATTTGAGCATAGCTCACGGAAATTTAAAACAAGTTTGAGGACTTTGTTTTACATATATAATTTGAATAAAGTTTTAGCTGAGGTTTTTTTCCCCATTAAAACTCCAGTTTCCTAAACCTGGCTCCAAGAAATCCACCTGTATATTTGCCTGTGCAGCGAACCAGACTGCATGGCACTCTCTGGTCTTCAGCCAGCTCTGAGAATCCCAAGGTCAGAGAAAAGGAACCAGAACTAAACAAAAAGGCCCTGTAGACAAAATACATGTAGAACTTTTGGCAGTGATTTACATGTTTATCAGAACAGAACATCAGAGCTTGGATACTTGTGTTTGAGTATTTTAAGAAAAAATAAAACAGAATTTCACATCAGGATCCAGTTGATTAACTGTAACTGCCGAAAACAAGGTTTGTTTGTAAAAACTTTAAAAAACCCAAACCTACACATCCTAAGAGTTAAACAGTTTTGGATCCATTTGTTCCTCAGCAAAGAAGAAAATGAAACGACTGAAACAGGTGCAGGAGGAGATGAAACTACAAACTGATCCCATCAGCAAGCCAGGGGAGGGTGAGAGGGATCCAAAGGGCATCAGGAAAACCCTGAAGTAAAAATGGCTTGAATGAGTAGTACAAACACACAGAGCAATGGCCTGGCCATTTGCGTTTTCAGTTATTCGTCCGTGGCACCACCCAGGTTAATTCAAGGCACTTTGCAAGTGACTTTCATTAGCATTTTGCTGTGTACAGAGCAAGCTAAATGGGGACCTATCACCGGGTAACTGGAGCACAACACGTTCACATCGGACAGGCTTCCTGTTGTTCCACTTACAGAAGAAGTTTATTTTCACCTAAGCTGTACAAGGAAGCACATTTAGATACAGAGAGTTCAAAAGTCCTCAAAGATAAATCCTTGAGTTACCTCATTTTTCAGAGGTGGTTGTAGGGCAAGTCACACAAAGAAAGTTTAAAATGGACTACACATAACACTTATGAAGAGCCTGGAGTTTGGCATTTGCTTTTATAGGAGAGAAGTCACACCTGACAGTTCAGAATCTCTCACAACCCTGAATATGGGAGGGTGGGGTGGAGCTATAGCCTTCAGTGCAAAGAGGCACTAAGCAACCAAGCAATGCTTTGTTCACTATCACAAGGTAAAACACCTACCCACACTAGTTCCTGCTCTTGACTGAAGCATGACTAAACTTTGGTTTAGTCACTGTTTTGAGGACCGCTGCAAAACTCATCTAAGATAGCTTCTTGTAGGCTGGAATAGATCAATTTTCATGTAAAGAAACTGACAAAATGAGTAACAAGATGATGACATACCAGGATCAAAATTATCTCCAAATATTCTTTTAGCTGGAATCTTCAGGTTCATGGTGGGAAATTGCTTCTTTAGCTGAAAACAAAACACATAAAATTGGATTGTGCTTAGACATTAAAGTACCTAGAAATAATTGCATTTTGTTTGTTTTATGATGAACAGTTTAAACACTTGATTATTAGTAATTCTGCTCCGCTATGCCATCTCCTCTGCTCATACACATGAGGGAAAAAAACATACCCAGAACAATCTGTACTCAGCTTGTTTGCAATAGACATACCCTTTTAAATTCAAAGGCCATCTCATCTTCATCTTATGGACTACTAGAGCAATGGTGCCAAAATTATTTGCCCCAGGTTAAAAAAAAATTCCGGTGTTGTTTTTATTTTCCTTTTTTCTTCCTTCCTCCATCAATTCTTTATCTCTCTTGGCTTTGTTTTTTTCTTACTTGCTTGCTTGCACAGGGCTGTATGCATGAGGTTTACGATAGGCTGGGGGATACAGGCATCTGGGTTTTGTCCAAATGACATTCTTAAAGCTTTAGAAATCACATGTGGTCTACCTGTACATCAAAACTGCAAACAGATGAACAGTCTATTTTACGATCCTGCATTTGATAATTCAATTATTACTACACTTGATAAACTGACCAGAAGATAGTATACAACGCCACTGAACTATATATTAAAAAAACCAAAACAAACCTGACACTAGTCAAGCCTCGACTACATTTACTTCACCTTCAAGTGCTCCAGAAGAGCAATCTTATTCTCATTCTCTTTAAAAGAGTACAGTAGGTGGCAATTCTTCCCTTAGCAACACCAGTATCTCGTCCAGTTAGCAGCACAAGTTCTTTTTGGTGTACTATACTGTATGAATTACACTGAATAGAAACTGGACTAAATGCCCTCCTGGTTCTGCTTCCCCAGGACCTCACCTCTGGCCATGTTAGAAAGACCAGTGCTGAACAAACTTCAGCAGAGAAGTGTCAATCTGAATGGCAAGAGAATGTGGCAAAGGATCACCAACACCCCCTCTGAAAGGAGGATATTATGATTTCACATCCCTTCCAGGTCTATCCCTGCAAGGTGCAGGCAAAGCATAGTGTGGGGTATCCAGGGGCATTTCAGCTCAAAGCTCATAGAACAGCTCCAAGCTCACAACCTGTGCTCGGAGACCACTGCCACATGCAAATCCACGCACAGTGAGGCAGGAGAGAGAAGGCCTGACTACTCTCCAGAGAGACACTGGAAGGAAGTGGAGGCACAAATAAGCAGCTGGTAATATTTTAGTATGGGAATCAGAGGGGAATTATTTTCTCTTCTGTTAAAGCATTATTGTCTCTAAACATGAAAAACTGGAGGAAAGTATGGACACAGCACACATAACTCAGACTCATATTTGCCCCACTTGTCCACTATGTAAAAAGGGCAAAAATCTCTTCTAGCAACAAACCCAAGGAATCCATACGTAGTTGCTGAAGGGGCCTATTTTATTTGGAACACTGACCACATTTTTTGTGCAAAAAATCATACCTGCTACGAAACTGCAGGTATGAATTGCCATGAATGACTGACTAGAAAACTTCTATTAAGAAACAAGAATTTGTTCACTGCTTTCAGTACTTCACAGAGAAACACTTATTTTAGGAGAAATGTATCTATCTAGATGTTTTGTGGGGATTTTTATCATGAAAAAATGCACATTTTAGATGTTTTGACAACCACTAAATTGGAAGTTTCATTAAGCTATGATCCCAAGTAACTATAAAAAAAAGTGACAAATAAGTGGATTTTGAGTCTGAAATTCACACAAACCAAAGTTTAAAAAACCCACTCCATCATCTTCTTTAATCAGGCTCCTATGGTTACTAAATGTTGACTCAAATTCCTCAAGAGAGGATTAACTCAAACCATAACACTGCAAGTGTTACTCCGCTATTCTGGTATGATTTCATAGCTTGCTTTTTGCTTACCGTATTGTAGAGTTTATCAAACTCTGCATACCGTCGAAAGACAAACCATTCATTTCTGCCAACAGAGACCAACACTTTGTAAACCTGTAGGAACAAAGACAGTGTTATTGCCCACAAAGCTCAGTAAAACCTCCCAGATTTAATCCTGTGGTGGAAGTAAGGGAAGGTTGTTAAATTTATTGTGTAAATGCACTTATTGAACCATGTATTTCTTACAGCTAAGTCACACAGACGTCAACAGAAATGATTAAAAGAACAATTAAAAGAATCTGGTACTTTACAGAAAATTTTTTAAACACCGGGTAAGCAAAAACTAACACCAAAATTGATTTAATGGAGTTTCATGCATTAGTTAATATCCAACAAGAACACCTGGCCATCAGATAGCAGTCTATTAAAATTTAATATGAAATTTGTTAAGAACTTGATAATCCATAATAAAGACTAATATTAAAGAAGCAAAGCATTTAAAAATACTGAAGACTGCCTTCACCAAAAGCTAAAAAGAAAGTACATATGGAAGGTACAAAGATAAGTATTCCCTCCTCACCTTGAATACAGAAGAATCCTGGCTGATGGCAAAATTGTTCAGGGAGGAAAAAATGGTGCTGTGGCTGAAATACAGCCCATATAACATACTGCACAGCACTGGGATAAAGGGAGGTATAGCTGGAACCTCCTGCACACTTCTCGCCTTTCAAATGCCATGTCACAGAGGACTTCAGTAACTAGACAGATTGTCAGTCCCTGGATTCATAAATCTGGTTGACAGCCGGGTGTCCAGCAGGCTTTTCCCGTCTCTTAGGCAATTAGTTGCCCTCACTTCTTTACTTTCTTGTACTTCCAGAAGGAGCTCAGCTATTCCTTCAGGGAAGAGGATGGGCACAGCAAGGAAATGAGTGCAGAGTGCTGCTAATTCCCAATGCAGACAACTGGACCAATGCCCCAGTCTCCCTTCTGCCCTGCAAGAGCACCTTGGTGCTCTCTCTAACTCCCGCAGGGGAAGTGGCAGCCCCACCATCAGTCCCTCAGCCCGAGGGCTGCAGTCATACTGTTAACTGCTCACATAAGCTGTTCTCAGTCCCAGGCCCCGGATAACACAGGAAGCTGGATGGAAGCGTCCAGCAGAATGCTGATGAGACCTTCAAAGAAAACCTACTCTACCTCATACTGCTAAACAAGTGTTAGTACAAAACCTACCCAAAACCTACATCCCCCTTCTAGAGCCTCCCTACATTGTAGACAGCGAAAGCTTCAGCTGCAAAACTTAAGCACTGTCCTCCTGAAGTGGGTATCTTATACAGCAATCAAGTCCTGAAAGCAGTGTTCAAACACAAAACACCTCTGCTCCCCATGACTGCACGGCAAATCAATGCCAACACACTTGAGCAGAGGGCCAAGGCAGCCGGGCAGAAAGCACAGATTGCAGAGTGCACAGGCAAGCATAACTTACGATACGAGATGATATCCACCTCCTTGGCAACGGCAAAATTAACACACTTTTGTTCTCAGAGTAGCTGCAGAACAATGACACAATCAACATTTTTTACACAAGAGAGCATAAAAAAACCTCTATGAGGTCATCCAGTTCACACCACTAACAAAGCACTTGCACACCCCAACAAAGGAAAAGCTGCAAGTTCAACAGTTATGGAAACACTAAGCGGTATGAACACATCCAGTATGCACAAAGAATCTGGTAAAACCTAAAACCATCACATGTCTGGGCTGTATTACTACTCTCAGCTACACCTATGTAATGATTAGAGAGATGTGCAATACTTACTTCTAGAAAGGTGGGGGGGAGGAATCTAGGCTTACTTAGATAATAACCTTTTTAAGTCTAATTATTCCTAATCCAAATTTGGTCTTAGAAAACTCCTTAAACACAGATACGATGCATCCACAACTCAAGATACGTGGGTAAAAACCACAAAGCTTTGAAAAAATAAAAAAGAAGAAACAGAACTCCTGAAAGCATCACCGTAAACTATCTTCCCAGATACAGACAAGACAGGATCCAGCTATTTCTGGATGCAGTAAAATTTCTTCACAGAAGAAGTCACTGAAATGAAAAGCCTTCAACTCTGTTGTGGTAATTCATGCTCCTGGACTAAACACTTGATTTTTATTAAACAAAGAAAAATAAAAAGGTAGGCTTTTTTCCAATTTTGAGAGAGCAATCATTGAGAAAGTAAGGAAACTATTTATTGTCAACAAATAAAAAAACCTCCAAAAACTCCAATTTCCACTGGGCTGGGGATTAATATTATACCTCACAGGTCTGAGACAAAGGTTTCAGATTTAATCAGACAAACAGCACCCTTGAAAGAGAATTTTTAATAAGCCTGTATATGATCCAGGTGTGAAGGGAGACGAGAACAGGTCAGAAGAGAAAATTAAGCCTCAGACATCAAACAGCATAGGGATAAAAGTAAGAAACCCAAAACAAAGCTATTTATCAAAACAGGCAAAAGCATGACCTATTATGCAGCAAGGACAGAACAGCAATTAATATAGGCTAGATATGGTCCAAAACAAGGAAATACTTTCGTCTTTTTATGAAGAAAGTGAATGCTGAATCTCCAGAAAAATGCAGGCCAGTGAACTAGTGTGGATTTACATAGAGGCTGGTTGCCATGAATTAAGTGGAAGCAAAAGAGGTTCCCTGCCAGAACACCTAAAAAAATTCAAACATGTAATTATTTGAAAAAAAAATAAAATTGGCAATAAATATATCAGAAGTATCCAGTATTTAACAAAACCAAATCAAATATTCAATAAAAGGTCATGCGAATGCTCAGGAGGAATGAGAAGTTCACTTCCAGAGACAAAACTGAAAAGCTCATTTAATTATCAGAATGACGATTGCTCAGAGACGTGATTGTTTTAAAAAATGCTTTATCAGAGTAAGTGTGAGGGGGAAAAAGTAGAGCTAGCAAAAGCGAAGTTGTACATACTCGTCTTGTTTCCATGCCAGCATTAAGTGAGCCACTGAAAGGTTTGAGCAGAAATTCATAGTTTCTATTCAGACCAGTAAGATTCTAGAAGCATCTCAGAAGCCGCAGTGATACATACTGTGAGCAAAGGTAAGGTGAAGACTATACAGTCACCTGAAATCTTTCCTAGCCTTTATCACTGACCTCTTTTCACCCCAAGGTTCTTACTGCTCTTTATAGAAATGGCACTAGTGTGGCCATCAAAAGAGACAGTTATACCTACCACAAATTTGTTAAGAACCGTTTCCCCCCCACACCCCTTTCTCACTCCCTGTCAAAGTACTGATGGGATCCTGTCATTCCACACAGCTATAGAAGAGAGGACACAGTAAAAGCACTGACACATGCTGGAATTCACAGTTTCTACCATGAAGTTTAGTATGACCCTCACTTCTGTTATCAAATCCTAAAATATATGTGATAATATTCGAAAGCTTGGTTGTGAAAAGCACTTCTTGTCAAGCTGCTAATTACTCCCTGGCGCAGAAAGCAGAAGCCAGCTAGACAAAGTGTACCTCTGCACAGTGTAAGCTGAGCTGGATTCCTTCCTCCCTCCTCCCTCAGCCCCCCATTTCTGACATTTCATACAGCTTTCTAAAGGGCACACCCAAAGAAAATGCCCAGGTAAAATGACCTGGAAACCACAACATCAGTACATGCTCAGTATACCACACTGGCATATTTTAACAGCAGAACTGCCAGCACTGAGGCAACAAAACAAACCTGTTCTGCTCAAGTTTAGACTTTCATGAAGGTTTTCCTGCTCACCTGAGTTTCACATGCATGCAGAAGTTTAAGGAATTAGTAAAGTTCTCCTTTGTTTACTCCCTTCACCAGCACACTCCTTCCCCAAACTACATCTTGACACACTTGTAGAATCAAACAGCACTGTTCTTCTCCCAGGAAGGGAGGTGAAGAGGAAAGGGAGATAGCATAACTCATAGTAAACCATTGTTTTGTTGTATTCTTCAGACAGCAACTCCATATAAGGGTGTTTGCATTCCTCATTTGAAGAGTGACTAATTCACTTAGTGAAAAAAAAACTCTTAGAGGAAGTTGCACAAGAGCAGTGAAATAGTTTGAACCTTTTACAGGAAGTATTTTGATCTTGTCATTTAGGGTTATATAGAAGCCAAACAGAAATCCATACCAAACTACTTTATTTTTCAGTATGCAAAGAATTTCCCACACAATAGGAAGACTTCACAACCAGAAAGTCAAACTGGGAGGCAAAGAAAGGAAGAGTGAGAAAAATGACAAGGAGTGGAAATGGGAACAGGATAGGAAAACACTCATAAGCATTAGAATCAGAAACAGGAAGGAAGACAGAAAAAAGGTTTTGAAAAAATTTTACGTTTTATATTTAATTTATTTGACACAAAAAGAATTACAATAGTATAAGAGGATATCTGTGAAAGAATGGCCGTTAAAACAAACAAAAAACCACAAAGAACCAAATCCACACTTTAACTCTTTACAAAACAAATTTCTTCATGAAAAATCACATAGAATGACAAAAATGGTACCAAAATGCCTTCCCTGTATTTGGATACGTAGATTACACAAATGCAGCTATTTCGGGGTAAAAATAGCAGAAATTTGTAAAGGCAAGTTCTTTTTGCAGAAAGCAAAACAGGTAAACACTGTAAAATATCCACAACTTTTCACACCGGACTATGGCCAGTACTCACAAGAGCAAGGAAACTGATTTCCATAAACCTATTGAAAATAATATGAAACTTAGTAGCAGAAGAAAAGAAAGCAGCACTGCTAGGCACCAATAGCCTATGCATTTGCCCACAGTGCTTACTCTCTCACATACTTACAGTAAATCTCTTTTTCTTCTCTCTGTGTTCATCAGAGCTGGGAATGCTAACGCTTGGGCAACTCTCTTTGAGATCCATTGTATGTTTCTTGTGACAAATTCGTTACAGGACCCTGCTTTGAGTGTTGCAATCAGGAGGTATCGTCAACGGTACTGATCCAAGATCCGCAGCTTTTCTTCTGAAAACGTGAACTCCATCATGCAATCCTTAAGTGAACATAGAAGGAAAATTTAAGTACGGGAACTGTTAACTCACAGTGCTAAAAACCTGTGTGACAAGAACTTTTGCTGGCAGGAAATGGACATTAATATGCACATATAAAGCCACAATCATGCCTATTTTGTAAACTTTCATGCTTGTAGTCCTTTGTTGTTTCACTGAAATCACTCACATTCTCCAAGGACACAATTGTATCCAAAAAACCACTGAGCTGTGTAGACATACTAGAAACAGTTTGGGCCCACTACAGACAATACTTTGTAGGAACAAAGGGCATGAAGAAATAATTGAAGATGACAACCTGGTATCAGATATCTGAGAAATGCCACCAACTTGTACATTCAGAACAATTTATTTCAATACCAAAGGTTTTCAACGGCATGAGTCGCTACCAGAGGGCACTTCAGATCTGTCAGAACATGCTGAGTGAATTTAAATGTCACATCAGAGATTACAGACGACATGAGAAAAACTAATTTTTCATGCGAATTTTAGAGAGGGACACAGGCGGCATCATGTGTCTGTCTGAATATTTACCTTCTCTGCCCCTCTTTCCCCATACCGGGCATACTTTGTGTTTGGCAGCACACAGGGTGTAAGGTCACCCTTTCCCTTCAGTGGAACACTTAAGTTTCCTTGAAGAATGTAAGAAGGGCACAACACAAGAGACTGAGAATAAAGCCATCAAAAAGGCAGAAAAAGCTCAGTATTAACCAGATGCCTCTTCACTCACAGAGGGACAGTATTCTCCACACCTGCCCCAAGCACAAGCACATTATTTACTGGACCCCGCTGATAACAACAGGAACTTCGGCAGTGCTCAGGAGCAACCAAAATTAATGCTGCATAGCTACAATCCTCTGTTCAGGTCTGCACAGCACAGCCATCTGAACTGCATCATTGAATGCAGCACAGCTTTAGAACAAGATGTGTCTGATCAACCAACTCACAAACAAGAGAAAAGTGTTTTAGAAAGAGGGAGACCTCAGTTCTCTTCAAAATAGCCAGAGGAAAAAGGAGCGCCCAGTTCAACATTAACTCCCTATTTTCTTAAAACAGGGAAGTATAAAAGCGAACTCTATATTTCATACCATAAATTTCCAAAAAGCACCAACTAATCCAACGCAATTCTGCTGTTAGAGAGACACCCATATTTATGTTGGCATAAAAGCCAAAGCTCCTGGAATCCAGTGAAAAGATTTGTTCTCAATACCAACAAGTCTCAGTCAGACAAGTGACTATTTTTCTTGCTCTCAAAAGACAGATCGTCAAGCTTCATGTTGTTATTTCTCCTGTAGCCATTTAAAATTAATTTTCAAAGATCTACCTGATGACTTTAACAAAAAGGAATGTTTAAAACCACCATAATCACAGCTAAGTGATAGATCATCCATACTGCAACACATTCAGAAAATTATTTTTAGCTACAACTGCATTTACCTTAATTTGATTGTTCCCTACTTCACCAGTTAGGTAATTACAGTGCTGAGCAGGGTTAGGCTTCTCCCCCACCTTTATTTGACTAGAACACGGTTCATCTAAGCCAGTTATACAGACCATGAGTTTCAAATCAGTTTCTCTTTTCCTCTGGAAAGCTACTGTTAAAAGCTTTATTACAAATTCCACAATTTTATACCGGCATGAGATTAAGGGAGTTCTCCCATTGCCACACGCTAAAACTGAGATGTAAAGGTTAACTGAGCTCTTCTCCATCATAAGTGGTCCACTAAAACAGTCAACAGGCACCACTTCCAGTAAGTGTTTCACTAAGCTTAGACTTTACTAAGCACTTATGTCAATCTTTAGCCACTTCAGGTCAGTGTCAGGAACTGAGCTTAAGTCCCTGTGTTTTATCTGTCTTCCTGCTCATCACAGAAAAACAAGTAAAGCTTTAAAACGGATTAGGTGTTCCCTGATTAATATCACTCACTGTCCTTCTCCTCTTCTATAATAACGTTTGTTACAAAGGTTTTCAAGATGCCTGCACTCATTTTCACAAGACAGGCTGTATTTCTCTCATCCCTTCAGTTTCTTATTTTTAGTGTCAAGAGTTTTAAATGCCAGTACAGGAGCCGTATGGATTAAAAGCTGTAGTCTTGGAAGACTGAGCTTTATGTCAGATCTGAAGTTGAGAGATCTCTGAAAAACAAAAGGAGGAAGTGTCAACCAGATTAATTCAGGAAGAGTTTATTCATCTTACTGGGGAGAAGAAGAAGAAATCATCTGAGAAACAAAAACTGTAATGTTCACATTTCTTTCTTTAAGCTGCCTGGAAGATCACTGGCTGTGATTATTTTCTTTCCCTGAGGCATCTTCTCTGAGCCGTGCCTGGGTCACCAACACTAAGCTGAACTGACAAACTTGGAAGAACTGCATTTTCACTTTGCCACTAAGCTCCAGCGGATCAGAGCTTTCTTTCAATTTCTATTTGCCTCGAGCATATCAGCTCTTGAGAGCTTCTTACATCTGAACTGTAGGTCTGACTACAGAAATAGGGACAGACTTGCCTTAATCTTTACCATGCTGTAGTTAGGAACACAGCTGTAGGCTAAACAGCAGGTAAAACCACTAATGCTCTGATAACTACATGAAGTAATAATGGACAGAAAACAGTAGAGACATATTTTTATCCACAGCTTCAAAAGTGGAAATTGCAGCATTTTGAAGGATGCCAGATACAAGTGAATTTAACAGACACTGTCAGCAGAGAAGTCTCTACCTCTGGTTACAGCGTTTCCTGGAACTAACAACAAGCAGCCCCTCAGCTCAACTTTGATAAAGACCAAAAGGGAAGGGAACTTCAGAAAACCACGTATCAAAGTAAGTCTCCTCAAATCAAACTGGGTCACCACTGAAAGAAGCAGATAATGTAGATAACCTGCAAGACAGGTTAATGCTGATACCAGTGTTGTCCAGAAACAGCTAAAACTCAAGCTGCTACAGTATGTAAGCCCGGAACAGAAGGCACAGAGAAAGTCAGAGTGGAACAGAAGTCACCAGTCCTCCTGGCACAGTTTCAAGCCTATCAACAGCTACACTGTCCATTCTCTCTATGGGGGCTGTCAAAAAGCCAGCAGTATTTTCACCATTTCCTGCAGGAAGCCACAACAACATCAATTTTCAGGTTGACCCTTGCCTCCGGTGAAGCAAGAGCATGGCAATAGCAGAACCCTGACACCATGAGAGCACACAGAAATCTACTACACCCACAAATGAATGCCTGACTATAAAATCTTCTGTGCAGCCTCCTAATAGCTGCATGCAACAGGCAAATATGACATAGTTTAGCAGTATGTGGCATCCTACTTTTAGTCTCTTCTACATAAGCAAACTGGATTAGAAATGTTTCTGAAGCTTAATCAGACTATTTTATTCTGCACTGAAACATTTTCTGCTCTTTTTTAAATGGTAGTGGCCTAAAGATGATACCACTGTATAATCAAAAGATCCTTTTTCTGGGTGCTTATGTTTCAACCTCTGCCCAGAATGTCCAAGGCTAGATCGGGTAGCTGTGTACTCACCTGCTGCCTCTCCAGCTGCTGCCAAATTGCCTTAAATACCTCTAAGGCCAGTGCAAATCACACTCACTCTCTGAGTAGCACAAGGGAAGCAGCGACAAGATCAGACAAAAACCCCAAAATACTCTCCCTGCAAGCATGCTTGGAGGAATCACCAGGATCCATATCCATTGGAACAGCACATAGGTACTTCCCTACAAACTAATCATCTGCCTTGAAGGACTTACTTTGCGACTGAGTCATCAGTAAAACCAGCTGCTGAAAATCTCACCTGTGATTCCAATTACAGAAGGAACCTGCATATAAAGAAACAGAATGCAAGGCACAGGAGGCAGTCCTATTATTCACTATAAACGCTACCCTATTTCTTCTAACTTTAGAGAAAGTAACAACTTTGGCATACTTTTCATCACTTCCTCAGTCTTGTCCACAAATACACTGATAATGGCTCAACATATCACTGGACCTTACGCAATCTTGTAAGAAAGTCAACTTTTTCTCAACCTCTCTATGGAGAAATAGTGTCCCATTCTTGTTACCAGACAGGCAGCTGACACACAGGAAATGGGAAACAAGATATTCAGAATCCAGTGCAACAGAAATACAGGATGAGGAGATCCAGGAACTGTATTTGAAGTCAAATGCTTCAGAAAAAGTCAAAAGCAAAACAGAGACTGCTAATCTCTAAAGAGAGAGGGATGGCCAGAAACTGTTCAATAACAAGGTTCTGGAGAAAACAGGTTTCATTCACAAAAGACATCCTTTTAACTATCACATTACATACAATTTTTAATACAGTAACACTAGACACCAGGGTAGACCTCCAGCAAGACTTCATCTGAATTAAAAAACAGAGCACTAACCAAAATACTCCAGTCAATCCTTGCCTTATCTCCACACTCCCTTCTAACTACAATTTGAGGGAGTTGAGAATTCAGCCACTGGTATAAAGGAAAAAGCCTGCTCCCTGTTTACACATCCACCCACTACCTAGCAGTTTTAAAAATCTCTAGTAGCACCACTCCTCTGCAACATGGGCAAAGTCCAATTCAGCTGAATCTTTCTACTTGGAGAAGAGGACAGCAGGTAAAGTGAAAACTCAACCAAAGGAATGAAATAAGTAACTACCCTCTTTTTGTCTCTATCCAATTTTCTTTGGAGAAGTCAGGCAAGCATTACCTTCCCACGATTGTACTGCACCCAAGAACATCCCTTCTGTTCAACCTCCCAGAAGAAGCTCCAGTAAATTACTCTTAACTGGCATATAACAAGATCCGTGGCTTGGACTAGACCTATTAGCATTCATATTTATTACATGACAGAACACAGGTTCTCTGCTGTGGTAAGCAAACCCTGAGTAATAAAACGGGTCTTAAGAACAAATACCGCCAGTAAGAGGCAACTGTCTTTTAATCCTGAACACAGCTCCATAATAATTTCAATTTTAGCCTGTGACCATAGAATCCACAAGGATCACTATGTGCCTCATATGGTACAACTTACACAAACAACAGAGTATATTTAAAAAATCCAGTTTGTATTACACTTGCTACCTGCACACTTCTTGGTGTGCTTTCTCAGCCCGCCTACACACTGGGTCCAATTAAATTTTAAATGTAGATGCTTAAGGATAGCACAGCTCAAGAGTTGTAGCAACAGGACTGTAAGCTACTTTGAAGAGGTCTTACAGACAGCTGACAGCAGCCACCTGCAACATAGTCAGTTCTACGTAAGAGGGCAGTCAGACTTCAGTAAACACCAAGCAAATAATCCAGCCTCATTTTACCCTCTGGATGAAAATTAAACGAGAGAACGCATTTCAATTCTAGATATACTGGACGTGTTCTTACATGACCTTCAACAGAAGTCACCAACTGCTCTCCCTCTGTTTCGCTACATAAACACAGAATTCCGATCTGTTTAAGACTGATGTTACTGCTAACGCATTGAACATGGACAGAGTTCCTGGATTTTACGTACTGTAACTGGCAAAAGGGTAAAATCCATATAACAGAATATAGCTGGATAATAACATAATGAAATATGTAAACCCAAGCTACAGGCCACAATCCAAAATCACACTTTTGAAGTCTGTGCTTTACAGGACTGATGGCTGCCTAGAACCATAAAGCCATTGGATAATGAAAAGGCAACAACTTAAACACTGGGATATAAAAGGCAAGCAAGAGAAAGACCTTTTAGCAATATACAAACTGCATGTCCAGTTCAGCACCAGTTGATTCATCATGTTACATCGGTGCAACCACAGCGAGTATTCTATGTCGTTCTTCAGGGACAGTTTATAGACTCCCACAGGTAAGAGTGTACACTGACCTCTCACATATTTCTGTGCTGCACAGAGAATGAGAAGGTTCAGTTCATAAAGATGCACAGATTAGTTGCTTATGTACAGAAAAGAGAATTTGGTGCAACAACATCAGATGTGGTGAGGCTGTAATTTACATCACAGGTGGGAATTTGAAGCTGGAAAGCAATTTTAACACATTATGTTGTTATTATTATTATGTTACATTATCATGTAACCACTAGTGCCTACTTCTTCAGCTTTTCCAAGGTTGTTAAAACAACCAGTACTTCTCACTGACATGGGCAGGTCAATTGTGCTGCATTTCTGATCTAAATGAGGATCTCAAAGTATCTTTTAAGAAATAGGTCCATTTTCTAGCTTTACGTTGTAAGAAATACCATGCATGGAGACTACCTTAACAGCAGTGAACTTTCCAAAACGCTTTCCAAAAGCTAGTAACAATTTTTCCTGAAATCTAAAGTATCTTAAAGCCTTTAGGAAAACACTCCTCCATATGCAGCTTCTGTTTTTACCATTAGTTCATATTACAGTCACTGAAGAGATTGATGTGCAGGTGAAGACAAAAAAAAAAAAACCAAACTGAGAACTATATTTAGACACTGCGACTGAAACAACACAAACGTTAGAAGAATCAAAAACAGAGTAAGATCAACCCTTAAAAATACAGTCTCGTTCTCTGTGTGTCTATAAAACCACTTGAAATGTCTGAAAGAAGTCATAAAAAAACCTTAGCTACAAGGATACAGCAGCAAGTGATATTCACAGAAATCTTCAGTGCAGGAAGAACCATAAGGGCATTTAGGTGGCACTGCTGTGCTGTGATGAAATGCACTACCAGCATGACAACGTATCCTAAGTTTACAGGGGAATAAGAAAGGCACGTTCCATCCTGCAAAACTATCGCACGTTTAGAAGAAGCAGTTACACCTTTACGAGCTGCTAGAGGAGGAAAACTCACATAAACACAAACACATTTTTTAAAAAAAAAAAAAAGGACGAGCTGTCAAAACAGCTTTAGCCATGGTACTTTACAACAGCCTTTTAATTAACCTCCACGAAATTAAATTCCTCAAGGGTACCTGAATCCCGACAAGGCAGAGTTGCCTAAGACGCATCAGTGATGCTTCCCCGAAACACCACCACGTCCTGGCTGCAAACCACTCGGGGAAGGACGAGAACGACCGCGCAGAGGCCGCCCCGGTTTCCCTCCCCGGGTACCACGGACCCGCACCTACCTCCTCCTCCTCCTCCTCACCGGCGCAGCCACCGGCTTCACCGCCCGGCAAGGACCCCGGGAACGAAACCAAGCTTCTCTCGCCTTCACCCCAACAACTATTTCTCGGCTCCCCGACTTCTAGGAAGTTAAGGCGTTCCTCCCGTTCCCGGCCGAGCGCCCGCCGCCGCTGCCCCGCGCGGCCATCTCCCGCCCCCGCAGGATAACGCGCTCGGGGCTCGGCGGCCAGGGAAAGGGAAAGGCGGCTCGGCCTGGGCGCGGAGGCTGCGGCCGCCCTCTCTCCCTCCCTCCTTCCCTGCCTCCCGCCCCTCCCCGCCCGCGGCGCCAGGCTGCCCGCCCGCCCGCGCAACCCTCCGCGGAGCCCAGACCCCGCCTTGCCTTGGGCTGTAAGACAGGGCCGGGAGGCGAGATCCTCTCCCCCTCCCACCCTATATAGATATAGATATCTACACTAAAATACAAAACTTGAAAAAAAAAAAAAAATTTTAGGGGCAAGTTTCCAGTTCCCCTAATCCCAAGGTTTCAGTCCCCTCTCCCCTCCCCAGCCCCTAGGGGGATGCTCCTGCTTCTGCTGGGCGGCTCCCCACAAAAACTCTGGAAAAACAGCAGCGCTCTGGTAAAAATAGCCCAAAAACACCCCTGCGCACACGAGGGGTTTCAGTTTAACTCTTCAGTGTGTCCAGGGGTGCCCACAATCCACCGGCAAGGCCGTCATTAAAACAACCAGCTGCTGTAATGACAGCTCTCCTTCTGTATGGGCAGGAAGAATAACATAAGGTAAATTAGATACGTTTGTATAACATCTAGCACGATTTAGGGAACTATTTCTGCAACCTCTGAAATTTCAGGTGTAAGTTTCAATACTCCCGTTAAAATTCAACTGGACTTCTTAAAATGATGTGTAACTTGGTAGGTTTTCCTGAGCAAATTCAGGCCATAAAACAGTTATAAAAATATAAATTCTAGGGAAAAAAACCCCCCTCCTTTAATGACAGTATCACTCCCCACTTTTATTTTGTTAATGAGATCTAAAAGTGTGGAACAAACAGGAGTTAGCATGGATTCTGTTTAACAGAAAAGACCACCACACCCATTAAGTTAAAGCCTCATGTTTACTGAGGATCTGCTATGCTTTCAAACATTTGGAGAAGGCTTAAGAGGCAGGGAATATCTAATGCAAATTGTAACACTCAGGATGAGTTAAAAGCCTATGCCATTTTAGCTTCCTCCCTATAAATACCTGAAATGTTTCTTGGGATTTCAACAGCCATGTAAAGAATGAGCAAGTGTGAAAATACTGCAGCCCACTCCACTGTATTACCAATGTAACACCAGAGTGTCCCCAAAACCCCACAAGCTGTCATCAGGAACTGTTCTATTGATTATGGAGAAGTCCCATGTTCTACAAGCCTGTCTTCACAAGACTCGTATTTGGGCCTGACAGGACATGATGGAGCTCATTTCAACAGTCACAGGTATTGGCAAGTATCTGGCAAGGAGCAATTTGGGAGATCCTGTTTCTGAACAGTCCTGCTCCAGAAGTATTCCTGCGTAATACTACACTCGTGTCAGACACCGACAGTCATCCAAGCACTCTCCAAAAACAAATCAGAGAAGCAGTCTGGCAGTTTTTAAAATACGTCAGTGTTTGGATTAGTGTGTTGTAACTGTGTACACACAAGCTACAAGTCAACTCGATCACAAGCTTCCATTTCAGTAGAGTCCACACAGGAAGAAATGAGGAATTTTCCCATCCTAACCTGCCCTTTCCTGATTTTGGAGTTTTGTGGTTTTGGATAGGTACTGCTAGATATTGAGACTCGGCATTGTAGCAACAGCCTTTTCTTGCTCGTTCAGATCTGGCAAGGTATTTGCCTCTGCATTCACGGAGAAGTTTTAAAGAAGCTTTGTTAGGACTTCTCATGGGGAGCCCCAGACCAGAATGCTTCTGAACTTCAGTCAGTTAGAATAACTCATTGGCAAATAATTTAGTCAGGTAATCTGTATTCAAGAGCTATTTTACTTCACAGTTGTTTAGCAGTGTTCCACTTCTGTCTGGTTGATAGTTTTTGATTAATCATTAACTTGTCAGCAGATCAGTTCAATGGAGCTATTGACTGATTTACAGTACAGCCTCAACCCAGGAAAGGTGAGAAGATGACCCTGGCCTAGAGATAATTTAACTCTGTCTCCCTGTCCACACAATCTAAGCCCTAAACCTTTGACTGAAGAGCTGCTATTTGCCCTTCCTTGCACTTAAAATCTCTCTGAAGACTGGGCTGTCGAGAGGTTAATTTTATGCAGTTCCTCTCCCTATTTGGAGTAGGTAATTAGAGATCAGCAACATGGTACATATCCTTAAATTGTAATTTGCCTGAATGAATTCCACAGCATGTTCATCTGTCTAGTGCATCATACTATTAAAAACACTGTTAAGGTCCTAAAATTTAAATAAATTGTAATTTACAGATTTGCTTGATGAGCTTTTAAAGGCTAATATTCTAATGTCAAGGTGGATACGTGGTGGTTAACTGCATAGCACACAGAGAATTGCACAGAACTCAACTTGCCTTTTAGAAGTTAAAGGTCAGCATTCATTCTGACGTTTTTGTCCCCAGGAACTCCTTTGCATTCCCCATTTATGTTTTCTGGGCAGTAATACACACAGAGAATCTCGTTTCCACCGCTTTGCAGTACTTTGCTTCTAAGGAATGTTACAAATCCATGTAGCGTGCTGTCATCCCAACTATTTTAAGCCTTTGCTCAAGGAATATCAGTGATTGGGTGGTGGGGGTGGAAAATACGAGAAAAGGGAAGAGAAATGAAGGACCCATCTCAACCTATTGCAAATGCAAGAGGTCACAGAAATGCAGAGTACCTTTAACATGTTTCTCCAAGCCCAAGATGAGCAGGTAGCAACAATATGAACTATTCAGTTCTGTTTTTACGGAAAATGTCCCTAAATTAATATGAATACCTTGTCCCTGACCAAAGATCAAAAGTCTCATTTTATAACATCAAGAGAACTATACAGACAAAAACAGAGCATAAAAAAACATTTTAAGACAAAGACAAGCAGGAATACAGATGACTTGTTTAAATGCAGCCAAGAGCTTTGCTAGTGAACACTGTTCCATATAAATGTACTGTGAAACTTCTGTATACATTCAAATTCATACAAAAAGCACAGCCCAAACCACTCGACAAGCGTAGTCGCTAAAACACAGCGGGTCATTGAGTAACAAAATCATTACCTCACTATCAGCTTCAAACACCAATACCACAGCTTTCCATTTCAGTTCCTGCATCTTCAAAGGAGTCTCTTAGCCTATCTCTGTTAACACCAAGCTTTCTATCCTGCTCCTCACACTAAGGAAAACACAATCTCCTTGCCCTAGAACAGACTGTTAACAGTCATCAGGTTTGGACACTAAGATGAGATGGTGTTTAGAATTAAAACTTCTTCTGTGGCAGTACCTTGCCAACTGTTAACTCCAGTTAAACCACATGTGTCTGTTTAAAACCCTCCGAACATGATATGGCAGTAGATAGGAAGCGATCTTTTAAATAATTATCGTTAGCCTTTAGCCCATCAGGCCCTGAACTTAGACTTCATTCAGGAAACAACTCACGGCCACTGTAGTTAACTTTGCATGTGCCAATTGTTTTAATCAAAGGACCCAACTCCCCGCAGGTTGTACCCACCTACACAGCACTGAGCAGTCTGAGGACATCACCCTTTGGAAAGGCCTCGGCAGCAATGGATGGGCCTTCCAACGACGCAGGCACAGAAACTCTGGGCAAATATTGTCTAACACCAGGGATTCTGGCTGCCACAAAGACCCCATAAATCTATGACGACAGATATGCACCCATCCTGTTCTATGAGTTACTCTCACACTGCTTTCCAGCAACTTGTTTGGTGGCTAATCAGGCTATGTGCACACCCCACTGTCTGCTTAGGAACAGGACTTAAAAGAGGCATGGGCCAGATGGGACCAGGCATTCAGCACTGCAAAGCGTGACACCTGAGAGTTGTGTACTGGAGAAAACAGCATCCTGTTAGACTCCCTGGACTCATGAGATTACCAGAATACACAGGCTACCAGGGACTAAATCAAGTAAGAGAAGACACTTGGTGGAAAAGTGAACTAGCTGAAAGCCCGAGAGTGAAAACTGTGGAAGTATTGCCAGCTGGGCAAGATTTAAAGCTCACAATGCAGGTGCAAGCAACAGTATCACCAGGTAACTGTTCTTTAAAAAGCTGGTTTTGTAACACCTAATGAATGTATGCATATTAATAGATCTCATTTAACTCATTTTCATAGTTGCATGCCTGTGCTTATTAGAGGAGTCTGAGTAATGGTTCAGTTTTACATGAGCTGCTCAGAGGAAATGGTTTTTTCCCTACTTTCTTTTTGTGCGCTAGATCAGCTACAGAATGTCTTCAGGTAATAGTCTGTCAATCTGAAGGAATGAAATGAGTACTTAAAAGACTGATTCATTGCAAACATATACTTCAACTCCTTCTCCCAAGCAAACTAACCAACCTACCAGAAACTACCACAAGCCACCTAAACACGGCTGAAAGATTTAGTATTATCTTTTGACAAAGCGTAAGAACTCGGCAAATAAAAGGAGGCCTCATTCATAGTGACATAGTGAACTGCCAGTTTTCCAGCACTCCAGACACAAAGATGATGATCCATGTATTACAAGAAGAATGTCCTGGAGCACAGAGGTTAATGAATATAAAAACCACAATCTGCAACAACACTACTACATGGACTCTCCCTTAAGCATAGCAAGCACCACAAATCAAAATGATGGGAAACTATAGAAAAACTGTAATAAACTGCATCATTTCATGAACATCACAGAGTGTGTATAACACGAACCAGAAAAATGACAGCAGCACCACATCAAAGAAATTCGTCACAGCAGCTCAGAAGAAAACTGGTTTAAATCAACTGAAGCATATACTAAAAAGGAACACTACTACACAAGCAAGCATTCTGCCAATAGCATAAATGCACACTGAAATTTCAAAGTAAAAAAGCAGTATCAGGCAGTGAAATACCATATCTGCAACTTCAGTACATGCATCTCTATTTTCCTGACTCGATCCTCCTCAAGTTCTTTACTTCCTTCATGCACACACCAAAATGTATTATTGTTACCATATACAGAATACTTTTTTCAGCTTAGTTTCACTTTTTTCAATGATTAGTTTCTAAAAATTGCTTAACATGGAAGGCATTTAAAGTGAATGGTGAATTCAGTGCACATGAACTGTCTGACCCAAACCCTGCTGTTTACATCCTGTTCACTATCACTGCTATAGCTGGCAGGGTTCCACCAGGAGACATCATCCAAGCATAGCTGTGTCCTTAGGAGAAGCACCACTATCACAGGGCACATGGCCCTTATCTCTTTTTGCCCTGCAGCTGCCCTCACTCACTGCAAGTGTGCAGTCTGGAGCAGGTACCCAAGTGAAACTTCCATGAACTAGTTCAGCTACCAGAAGAACAGTATGAATGCTGAACTCCTGATAGCCTAGTTTACCTTAGTTATCAGTTATCTCAGAGACCCAGAGTGTGGATACTGCCTCAAGCCACGTCCACTTGCTCACATGGAAGCACAAAAAAATTACATGAGTTCCAAGAATACAAGGAAAAAGAAGCACATTGGACCTGACTTACCACCAAGTCCTACAATGGTGAATACATATATAAAAAAAGGGAATATATATAACAAAAGGACAAAGATAACCAGCTGCTTTATAGGCATACAGCAACACGTGCTTGACGTCACATATACAGCTTATTGGTACATGCTGACATGTTCTGGGACTAGTTTCAGCAGATATGCATAAAACACAGTAATAAATTACTGCACTGGTAAACACTGTGAAGCTGAAGTTATCAAATACAGCCCATAAAGCATAAATTGCTAAAAAACCCCCCCAACTGACAGCACTGTATGACCTGCATTTCACTCCCAACAAAGACTCTTTGGAATTCCATTTATAAATACAGTTCTATAAAATAGGTCAAGCCTCTGAGTTTCCAGGAGATCTGAGCAATTTGTGCAGGAAGGTATACCAAAGCTAAGTATAAAAGAAAAAAATCTCTCCAAGTGGTAATTCTGTATGGATGTTTCTTATTTCAGCCTCCTGAAACCCAGCTACAGCACGTTCTACTAGAATTGCAAATACAGACTGGAGTGAACAAACATGCTTTGGTAAACAAGTTCTCTGGCACACAATGTTATGTAGGTGTGGTCTACCCAGAATGTCAAGAGTTCTTCCTCAAATTGTAGAGATGAGCAAGAACACAAGGACCCCGTTTGCATTTTCAAGCTATTTACTGGTATTCTATTCAAAAGAAACTGAACAAGGGCTTTGGTTTGGGGTGTGTATGTCCCCTCACAAAAGACTCACAGGCTTTTTCCAAAATAAAAGCATTTTAAAGGCAGCCTAGATCTACAGAATAGACCAGATTTGTTTTTGCTATTCTATTAACACTTCCAACAAACTGTTTATGGCAAAAGACACACGCATTCCACTAAAGCACTATTATGCAGCAACTCAGAGTAGAAAAAAGGCAGCAACAATGAAAAAAAAAACCAACCTACCAAAGCAAGATGTATCTTATAATCCAAAAAAGACACAGATTTAAGACAAATGTTTCAAGAGTTTATTATTTGCTGACCTTACTTTGCTTACTTGTTTATCTAGTCATTTCCCAGGTTTGCCAGATTTCCAACCCTATTCCCTACCCACAGAGAAGATGTATATTCATCTACTGGCTATGGAGTCTGATTTTTGTTCTCCAAGAACATTTTCATTTTCTCATTTTCAGTCCTGAGAACTATGGGTCAGTGTTTGAAGGGTACATGTGGGTCTGAACTACTAAGTGAGTTTCAGCAAAGATATATATAAAGATACATCAGCAATACTTTACATAAAGATGCATATAGTCCTGTTATACCAGGTAAAACCAATACAGTGAGAAGCAGGTACAGACGATCAGCTTCTGGACTCCACTAAACTAATTTTTTTAACTTATTTTTCTTTTTATAACATGGCAATCCAGCAGAAGCCAGTTAATGTAATATTGTAAATCTAAGTATCAAGCATAAGCAACAATTAAATAAATCCCTCTAATCTCGCTACTAATTCAAGACCACTGTTCCATTATGCAGCTTTAAAAAGGAACATAGCAGTATTTAATATTTCAGGTCAACAATTTTTTGATGTTAGGTATTGTGGTGTTGGAGGGTAGGGACCACACGGAACAAGGAAAGATATTGTAGGTTACAGCATGGAACATGACTACTAGGGAGGAGAAATTATCACAAAATTGTATCTATTGACATTTAGCTCTGATGTACACACAGCCATTTTAAAAGGGACAGTAAGAACCAGATTATTTAAAAGACACAGTATTTTCTTGAAGTCATCGTTCAAATTACTCAAATGTTTCATAAGAAAATGTTCCTGCACACAATCCAAGCTACTCTTGGATCTATCAGGGGTAAGTCTTATTCCAACTACAGTTTTCTCCAACAATGCTGTACAAATTAAAGTAGTTTTTGTAGATGACAGCACAATTTTAAGCTTGCAAAAGAACACAAAAGAGCAAAATGTCAGAGTTTTCTAATTACATGGCAATCTTTGTGTCAACCTGGTTCATTAAATGTTTTTATAAATCTTTGAATTAAAGAAAAAATTTTGTTCTAGAAAGAAGATAAAAGATTTTGTAAAGCCATGAGAACTCACGATGTTAATCTCCTGAACTGAAGCTCTTGACAAATACGTTGTTACTGCATTGGTGCTAAAATATGGGATATGCGTGGAATCTGTATAACATTCAAGAAGCTACCAACAATCAACCTCTGGTTGGTTGCAATTGCAGAGGTGATGAGCATCTCCTAACTGAAATATGCACCATGATAGTGGATGCTAATAGGAGCGGTGTTGGAGGAGAGTAGTAACATCTCTCACTCTTGGATCATCTGAAGCAGATCCCATGCAAGCATTCAAAAATCTCTCCGTGTCACAGCAGCTCTGTTTCCCCTCAGGTCTGGGATGAGTCACTAGCAGTTTGCTACACCAAATTGCTTCCGATTCAAATGTACCTTTCATTTATATAAAAAGTGTTGTGGTAACAGCCCTTCAAAATACCCACTTGAGAAATAATGTTTCATTGTTCACCTTTACATAACTGTGGTTCTCTCAGGCCTACGCTGCTCTTTTATTTAATTTGTTTGTCACCAGTTTATGCCTACCTGAAAGCAGTTGTTGCCACACCAGAACCACAGGGACACTTGTCTGCTACTGTGGGCACCTCCCCTGGGGAGCCTGGGGTGGCAGGCACTGTCCAGCCAAGGGGTCCTCACCACACACCTCTGTTAAAATAAAGTTGGAGTAACTGTGGATATTTTCATCCTTCACCCATCTACCTCCACTGATTGATTTAGAAGCGTGTCCAAAGTCAGAAAATACAACCACTGTTTATTTCTCACTCTTACAGGAATAATGACTAATTTTGAAAGAGAAATGCAGAAGTCGTCAGGATTCTTTTAAAGTCACAGTAAGGAAGTTGGCTGTTTCTACTGCTGACTCCTATTTCCAGCATTCCTACAGGCATAATTGCTCAATGAAGTTTTTCATATACACTTTATTGCATGCATTGTGAACTGTCCTGGTTTCAGCTGGGATAGAGTTAATTTTCTTTCTGTTAGTTGGTACAGTGCTGTGTTTTGGATGCAGTATGAGAATAGTGTTGATAACACATTGATGTTTAGTTGTTGCTAAGCCGTGTTTACCCTAAGTCAAGGGCTTTTCAGGTTCTCATCCTCTGCCACTGAGCAGGTGCACAAGAAGCTGGGAGGGACCACAGCATATACCTGACCTGAACTGGTTAAAGGGCTATTCCATACCTTAGAGCATCATACTCAGCATATAAACTGGGGGAGTTGGGCAGGAGCCACCAGTCCCTGCTCAGGGATGGGCTGGGCATCGGGGGATGGGGAGCAATTGTATTGTACATCACTTCTTTCTCTTGGGTTTTATTCCTCTCTTTCCATTTCCTCCTTTTTCATTATCATTATTAGTATATTTTACTTTATTTCAATTAAACTTTTCTTACCTCAGCCCATGGGTTTTACCTTTCTCCAATTCTCCTCCACGTCCCACCAGAGCGGGGGGAGTGAGCAAGGGGCTGCATGGTACTTGGTTGCCAGCTGGGGTTAAACCATAACATGAACCTGCACAGTTAAACTACTACCACATTTTCAAATCTGGTTTATGGGAAGGATGTCTCAAATCACACGAGCCAGAGCAATTTATGGGATAAAGGAGAGGCCGTAGAACTTCTATCAACTAACAAAAGAGCCAGTGGTTGAGTGAGACAAAAAGTGAACAAATAAACATCAAAAAATCACCAAAGCAAAAGACATTTTGGACATTCCACATAAAAGAAAATTTGAAAGCATTAATATGCCTGCCATGGTGGACAGGTAGAGCCAGACTATACCTGGATGGCTGCTAGAATTGTGGGAGTATGGAAACAAAATGCTGGGATTACTTATTCAATTTACATGGGATTATATTAAGTTTTGTTTTATTGCATGTCCAGGAAAGTTGAGAGGAGAGGCCACAACTTCCTGTAGCATCTGGAAGGAGAGAGGAAAACATGCAGAACTCATACTCCTTTACTTTATAACTAAAATAATAATTATTATTTTGAGATTTTCTTTTGTAAAGAAAGAAACCACCCAAGAAAAAGCCCCAAACATATATGGGGGGGAAGGGACAAATTTACTACAAAAGTAAGTAAATTGGATACTAACAAAAAATTATTTCAGAGAAGAATTGTCAGTATCTTCTGGACACATAAATTGTGGAATTTGTCTTACATTTTAACTAGATCCTTTTATTTTCAAAGTGTGGCAGCACGTCACAGCTTTAGTTCAGAGGAAGTGCTGCGCTGACAGGCTTCCCGCAGCAGGGTGGGTGCCTTTTTCACTCCCCCCAGATGTGAAGACAGTCAGTGGTAAGCCTTTAGCATCACTGGTGTCACCAAGGGTGAATATGCAAAGGTTCAGTTCTCTCTCAGGAGTGGAATGCAGTACAGCATTCCCCTTTCAAAACAGCAAGGGGAGGCATTTCAGTTAATGGCTGAGGTCACCCATGTCAAACAGCCGTTCGTTCTGATGGAGTGGTTCAGTTAAAATGTTCTCCTCTCATTGCTGCAGTGAGCCAAGGAAATAAATCCACAGTTGGAAGAGCCTGGATCCAGCATCTGACCTTTGTACAGTATCAACAACTTGTGAAACAAAATCTGGACCATCTCATGAATGGGCTGAGGTTACAGACCAGAAATGGAGACTTAAATGATCTTTAAGGTCCGTTCCAATCCAAACCATTCTGTTATTCTGTAAATCTCGAAGGATGCACTCTCCTTAGGTTTTACATTGATGTTTCCCACTATGGTAGACCCATTGTCACTGTGCACAATGACAGACAACAAGCACAATCACAGCTGGCAGACTCTGAAGCCTTGCAAGAACAAGCCATTTGCACTGACAGGGCTAATCAGTTTAAACAACAACAAAGTCATTAAAAACCACCTAGCAGCACCAGGGTTATTTGTTTGGTATCTCAGATCTACATATCAAACAATTAGCAACTTAGAAGTAAAACCAAAGAGCCTGAACAGGGAATCTACTACCATGTGGTATCTTGACAGTGACATGGTATAAGGAGCAAAGGCCTGTGAATTGGCAGTGCTTTAGACTTAAACTTTTTTTATTTCAAAATCAGAATTTAAAAAAAAAAATTAAAAAGGCAGCAGATCCTTTAGATATTTGTCTAGACAAGTGGAAAGCAACCAGTTCAAAAGAAAAGTTGACTGAACCTCATTAAATGAGAGCTGGGGGAGCCCAAGAATGTAGCAAAGAGAATGTGAACACAAGAGATACTAAGACGGGAGACAAGAGAGAAGCAGCAATTCCTCTACAAAACAATACAACACGATAATCTGTGCTTGTGCCCTGTAAAAATAAACAGCAGAAGTAGGACAAGACTTATTTGTCAAGACAGACATAGAATGTGAAGACATAGTCAAATTGCTAGCAATAAATATAAAATCCGCAGAAGTACATAGTTATGAAAATCAGCATGGTTAAGGTAGAATTAAAATGCAAAAAACCCCCCAAAAACCTAGCAACAAAAAGAAATCCTTATTATCAATATGTCTCTAGCTTAAGAGCAAGAAAAACCTTATGGCCCTAGTCAACACAGAGAAAAGCTGATGAGAGATGACATCCAGAAGACTATCATGTTTAGGACATCAGTCTTCACCAAGAGGGTCAAATGCATACAGTGATTGGCATAAATAATAGTAATGACAGGTAAGATTTCAAGAGGAACAGGAGAGAGACAGAGAATGTGAATGGAAGTGTGTGCACATGTGCACAATGGAAAAAAATGCAAGTAAACAAACCAAAGCAACAACAGGTAAGAATATTAAAGACCCAGTCAGTCAGTTTAACTTCAAATTCCTGGGGAAAACAATCCAAAACAGATCAATTAGCAGCACCTGGAAGATAATCCTAAGTAATAGCCAAAAGAGATTTGTTAAATCACATTGCTAACTTCCTCTGACAACCTTCCAGGGAGGTAGGAGAGAAATCACAGATGTCACACATTCCCTTTAGAAAAGCTTTGAAACTGCCTTGAGATACTTTAGCTACCAGGCTATAGATGCAGGGAGAATAAATATTAGTTCTGGATGTGAGAAACAAAGGTTAAATATATCATCATCAGGACAGAGGTAGTGATCTGGAAGGATGGAGTGAAATGTAGCAGGTTATGTACAAGATACTGCCCATGGGCAGGAAACGTCTAATATGGAAATACAGGATGGGAAACAAGGCCTCAGACTACAGCAGGTCACAAGAGACAAATGTCATGCTGTTCTAAGAAAGACAAACATTGCTATGAGATATAAAATAAAAGTGTTGGGAGTGCAAAGCCTGAGCATAACCTGCTGAACTCCAAAAAATCCTTCTACTTCACTCTGTTTGTGTCTGAATACCTAGGAAAGATGTGGTCCTACCTGAGCGGGTCTAGGGAACAGAAACTAGAATGAAAACTGGTCTAGAAAATGTGACTTATGGCAAAGTGGGAATGGATAAGCTAGTGTAGGTGGGGGGAGCCCACTTGAGGGATAGCTGTTACCTTGGAAGACTACTCCAAAGAGAAGGGAATTGTCTCTTCAGGACAAGTCCTAATGAGCTTAAAATGAGCACTGAAAAGGTTCAGGTTAATAAATACTGGAGGAGGGGAGACAAGAACCTGAAAAAAGATATTGGAAGGGTAGTGAAGCAATGGAAGAGATTTCACCATGAACAAGCTTTAAAAACAGCTAAATCAAACACTTGTTCATAAAACACAGATTGCATCTTTGGGGCAGAGACCACTTGAGACAGACCTTATGGCTGGGAGCAATGGTTGAGGAATGCAATGGTGGCAAACCAGAAGTCAGGGGAAGGAAAAGTGGTTTAGAAACACAGAGAGAAGCACTGAGGGAAGTCAGGTGACAGGCAGGAAACTGGGAAAAACAAAGATGAAAAATGAGACTGCCAACTGCAGGGAGAGTAATTTCAGAGGGGTGTTACACTTTCATGAGCAATGACTTACAAGGCTGCACCTGAAGTCAAGACGAAAGGCAGGCTCCAGGTGCTTGGGTTTACTCCTGCTTCAGTTTTTGTTTCAAATGTCTACCTTAACAAGTAATGCAGTGCAAGAAAAGCATACCTGCAGAGAGGAGAACAGCTGATGCTGAAGATGCAGCACCCACGTGACCCATGTTGGCATGGCAGGTTGTATGTTTTGCTTCAACCCAGCTTTAGCCTGGTCCTGTGGACAGGACGCCATGTTCAGTAGGTGCTAAAAGCACCCCTGAAGAACATCTTCCAGTCTTACTTCATCTGAAGGGAATTCAGATCATGTTCCCCAAGATGCCCCAGCAAAGCGAACCACAAGGGATATACTCCAAAAGCACACTCCTGAACTGAACTAATACTGTAACAGAGACTCATCTTAAGCCAAACCAGAGGAATCCAGGGACCGACCAGTCATGGAATCCATGCGGCAGAGACCAAAGCAGGACACACCAGCCATAGCAGACCACAACAACACTGCTTTCCTCCACTGTTACATTGATCTAAATGCTTTGTAGCAACAAGCATGACTGGAGTGACAGCATTCAGTGTCTAGACACCAGGCACTGACTGATTTGAGACAACATACTGACCATTTTAACTGACATCTGATGTGACATATGGACATCTTTGGTAGATCTGTAAATACACTGGAACAACGATCACAATATTTTAACTTAGCAACTGCAATTGCTTTAAAATAACACTGCTAATAATCCGTCTTATTTTTCTTTCTTTCTTTTCTTTAAATGAGGACCTATGTCTAGGGACTTTCTGACTCATAAATTAAAACAGCAAAACCAAAACAAAGGGCCAAGCACCCAAGTCATCAATCTTTTCCAGCTGCCGAGTAATAGAGCAGTAACCAAGACAAAGAATGTTCCAGTTTCTCCTTCCCAGTTCCTAATATCAACATTTTTTCATTTCATGAACTTTCTTTTCTTAAAGAAGTGTCAAATTGTGCACGTCTGTGTGTGTCCCTGTTTAGATTCTGAGCTGCAAGGCTGTCCTCTGCTCCTTATGCTCTGTAGCTTCTGAAATATTCAGCCTCTTCAGATTCCTTGTCAAGGACTGTTTTGTTTCTTGCTCTGTGCACATCACGGATCCAACATGGTTCCCTGAATAATTATCCAGGATTTGACTGGGTGGTTGATGATAAAATTTCTTTCAGGTCATTTCAAGTGATGCTCCTATGTAAAACAGTAAACTGATTTTTGCACGCATTGACAAGTTTGCAGTTTAATTTCTGAGTAAAACCCTGTAAGTGTTATGAGATTCCTCCTTCTACCTCTATTTCAATTCTTTATAAATAAACACACATCATGTGTGTAAAACCCCACAAACAATATCAACTAATATCAACAAATACAATTAAAGCATTTGCACATAAATTTGAGATACCTTTTAAGACATGAGAGAAGCTACAGAAATCTGGTTTTATTCCCAGATAATTAAACAAGGGAGAAAATGGCTGAGGGCATAAAACATAAGAATATCTTAACTGAGGATCTGAGCCAGCTCGTGTTGCAGAGCTGTGTTTGCGAGACAGGCATTATTTACACGTTCTGGTGAAGTACTCCACAGATTTAACATTTTAAGGCGTTTATGAATTTGTAATGTCAATTCACATGAAATGTGCTTAAACACCCAGATGCTATGACCAAAACCAAATGAATCATAAATCTGAAGTTCATCTGAACTGGTGAGGTTAAGCTTCTAGTTTAAATTTACATTGCCTTGGATGTGTAAATTAACATCCAAGCAGCAAAAATTTACTTTTAATTGGCTTGGACCGTAGAGGAACTCTTTCCTTTTTAGTCTGCCTTCTGATTTTAATTGGGTAGAAAGCTACTGTAAATATTTTCATCTTTCTCACCCCTTCTTCCCAAGGTTTTTTATAAACAAGTGAGGTATTGTTTAGCTGCAGTGCTCTGGACCCCACACGTCCCAAAGCAAAACAGAGAAAAAGTACATGTTCAGATTGCTACAGTGCAGGTTTTTATACATTTTTTGATCACACACCAGCAAAAAACTTGCCTTCCTCCAAACAAATTGATCAGTGCAACTTATAGTGCCTTTTTAGCTTTGCTTCTCATCATCTGTAAGGAGAGAAGAGTAGGCTTGGAAACTTCGGCAAAGGAACCTAAACAGATTTGCTCAGCAGTCTCCGAGCCTCTGGTCAACAGCTCTGTGCTGTTCAAAGCCCAAGTACAAGTGCATCACTGTTCTCTCATTTAAATGTAGAATAATTCTAGGATTCATGGCAATGCCAGCTTAAACGTAGCTCTAAAGAAACCCTTTGTTTTCAAATAAATCAGTGCCTGGTTTTAGATAATTCTATAAAGAATCCTATTCATCCACCACATAACCTATTAGTTAACATGAAAAGAGCACGAAAGAGGCAGCCAACCACCAAAAAATTCTGAAGAAAAGTGAAGTTAAACAAATCTATCTGGCATATGCCTTTAGAGTTACATATAATGTGTGTGGGCACACACACAAGATGTAAAAACCTCATTGCAAACAGCACAGTTCATTCTTGATAGAAACACTTTAGACCAAGAGACTTGAAAATTTTGTAGCACACTGGCCACATTCTCTCACCAGGGCACAGTAATCGTCTGGTTTTCTATCACTGCTGCAAGTGTCACATTATTTTCAAGGGACACGACTAAGGGACAGTTTTGGGGTTCCCTGACAGAGAAACCTCATCTGTTTTCTATCAGGGCTCTGAAAACCAAAGGATAGCAGGAAAGAGTTTTTAGTCACAACAATTCCAAAGACAAGAGACATTCTCTTACCAAAGGCTGATTTGGGAGGGCGAAATTTGAATGTTAAAATGCTGCTTAACCATTTCCATGCTAGTCTGAAAAATCTGTGAGCCCTTTTAAAGAGCAATTGATGAAAACAAGTTAGTTATTTACAAGATATTTACCATGAGTACTGGGAGATTAAATTAACAGCATTACATTTATTGCTTAAATGAAACAGGAGGGCCTAGTATTTGAAAAAAAAATCAGGAGGCTAATTGGATAATTGGATTCTAAGCTATCAGCATCCACTATGACTCCAAGTAACCCCCTTCTGTTTCACTTCTTACCGCTCATAAAACATTGCTATATGCTCCTTAATGCTACATGCTCTTTTTATTTACCTTTGTATGAAAATATAGCTTCTTTCTTCCCCCTCACCCCCCACTTTAATATATTCAAGATGCACCACTACTACTGCATCAAGGAAGCGGAAGCCTCCTAGTCTTTTGATGCACTTGTCTTCAAGGCATTTGACAGTCTGGGTACTTTTGCCAGGTAGTTTTTATTTCTAAATTGTCTTAAGTTTTTTCTGTTTTGTAGTTTTTGGCAGCACTCCAAACTTGTAGACTTAATGCATCTTGCTTTTGCAAGGTATGGTTAAGTCCCATCCAGTGGGAGTACAGGAGTTATTTTCTTCTTTAATTACCTCCTCTTCGATGCTCTTTCCAGCATTAAAGCAAAATACATACCATAAACTGGAAATTCCACCACAGTTGAGTAAAAGCAATCATTTTCTGAATGCTCAGTCCTTACTTATTTACTAAGCTTAGTATACCACATATTTTACAGTTTGATAGTGATCCCAGTTCATAAATACCTAATGCTAGGATTTACAAACAAACAAAAAAGTCTAAACCTAAACTATTGTAATATAAACACACAGTAGTTCAGAGTCGTGCAGACCAAGTACACTTGCATCCTAACACATGCATCCAACATTGCTCCACTTAAGCAGGAACTACACAGGGTATGGAAGAGGCCAAAACACAGACAGTCATGGGCTGCGGTACATTCTCTAGGTGAGTTGGAGGCAACTGGACTTACCCGTGAGAAGAGGAGGCTTGAGGGGCACCTAACAGCAGCCTCCCAATGTCTTTGAGAAGGTTACCAAGACCAAATCGCTGGTGCATTGCATGAGAAGGAAAACCCCCACAAGGATAACTGACCACAGGGTGCCCAGGGGGGGCTGTGGAGCCTCTGTCTTTGTGGGTTTTCAAAACCCAGGCAAACAAAGCCCTGCACAGCCCTGTCTGAATTCAGGGTGGGGAGTTAACTCAAGGTGGTCAGTTAACTCATCACCTTCCAAGGTTCCCTCTAACCAGAGTAACAGCATGATTTAAGATGTTTAGCCCTGAGCAGCACTTACCCCTTGAACTTATCTTCCTAGCTGAATCCAGAAATGTCATTGTAATGCAATATAATATACAACACCACAGGACAATAATCTTCACAAGTGCCCATTTTCTCATTAAAATACCAATTTGAACACAGATTAATGATGCAAAGCTCTGAAATAGCTATCAAGATAGTTGCTGAAAAATAGAACTGTGTTTCCAACTCATGCCTTTTTTTACCAGCAGAGTTACAAGGTCTCAATAATTGGCACACAGTTTGCATATATTTAGATATCAGATTTTGCATCCTATATTATACTGATAAATAGTTGGGATTGACCTCAGTTGCATTTTTGATAAACACTCAAATACGGGGTATAACTCGGTGGGGCACAGCAAATCTATTCTGATGCACCTGCTGCATTAGCAACATTGAGTCCAGGATCAGAGGCAAAGCTTTCCTTGGTCCAATGTCTGTTCCAAACTATTTTGCAATTAACAATATAGTGAATGTATTTTAAATAGTTCTGTTTCCTCGGTTATTTCACAACAGTGAGCAAGAGATGGAGAAGTACCATTGAAGGAAAACTAATCCCAAGGGCTGGAAGAGACAGCAGCAGCAAAGCAGCATGATGGTGCCTCATAAGGCGATGGAAACATGTCAATCCTGCTTCTCAGCAGAGGCAAAGGATCAGAAGTTGGTGCCCCTTTGGTTTACTCGAAGAGAAACATAACAGTCCGCAAAGCTATGCAACTTCTGCACTGGCAGTATTTTGCAATAGTATTTGGCAAGGCACTCAGCACTAGCAGCTTGCCAGTTGCCTTCACAGTTTCAAACAAGGCTGCCAAGAAGTAAGATGTGACATCTCTTTGAATAAAGGAGCTGTGAAATAAATTTAGACATCAATCTTGCTTACCCACACTCCCCCAACCCCCAGGTGCTTTCCTGCCCTAAACCACAGAAAGACTGTAGTTGCAAAGCAAAGCATTTCAAATACCAGGGAATAAGGAAGTTCCCTCTCCTCCTCAGATGATGCTCACAGGGCGTCTGAGAAACTGGAGTGAAAAGGTCACATGAAGATACAACCTTACTTCTTCCTTTGATAAAGAGTAGGGAGAAAGAACCCTAACACAGGTCTGGGCGAGGGAATGGAGTTACAGGTCAGGACACAAACACACAAAACCGCGGCACGGAACACATAAAACACCACCTAAAAACCTGAATAATACTAAACTGGCAGGGGGGACACTTATTGCTGTGCAGATACGCTGTGCGAAAGTGGTGGCCCAGGATGGAGATTCCTCCACTGGAAATGGGACCTCCTGGAAGGAAACACTGGACACTTTCCCCACTTCAGGGGAAAGTGTCTTCTTACAGGCTTGGACTTCTAAACTGGGACTACAAACAGCTGTCACCACCCGCTCCAGATCTCTGAGCCTAGTTCTCTCCTAGAGAAATTAGTCAAGTGTTGATCCTCTCTTGAAACATAGAGGATGTCATAGACATGCTCACCTCTGATAATCATCATTAGCAAGCAACCACCAGATCCCAGCCCTCCTCCCAGGAGGACACAAACTGCTGTGACAGAGTCAAGGTTCTGGTGCTCCCTCATGCCAGCCTGGAGCAACCTGCTGCATCTGCCACGAGACGGCCCAGGCTGAACACAAGGAGCTAAGTGTGCCCTTCTGCTCACCTACTTCAGCCTATTCAACAGCTGCAGAGGTGAGAGAAGATGTGGGTTTGAACCTCTCAGGCACAGGGACCAGGAGCCCTGGTTTCAACTACCAGAACACAGTCTACTGTTGACACAAACCCTGCCACCAGCAGCTCTCAGGGAAAGGTGAGTGCTGGCTCCTCTTCCGGCAGCCTTCTCAAAAGGAAATACACAACTGCATTTCAAGACACAACCGATGCCATCGGTGCGTGTGTTTACAATGTGCTTGCCAGGTGCCCTACTTTCTTCATCTCCTAAGGGCTTTGATGCTCAACTACAGCAGCTCTAGATAAGGCGCTTAAGAACTTTCTGCTCAAAGAGGGAGATCCAGTATTTTTAAGACACTTTCAGAGTCAGGCAGACTCAGTGTTAGGTGGTTTGGAAGACTTGGGGGAATAAATTCTGTCTGAGAATTAGGAATGCAAGCAGGAACCTGATTAACATATTTTAAAATGTTCTTACAGCACACGGAAGCCCTTCAGTTCTACTTTGGAAAGTGTGTTTGCTTTGTAGGACATTTTAGCATATGGATACTACTTAAACTAGAACAAAATGAATCCTTCAATACAAACACTCATAGAGCTAACTTCAAATAAAAACAACATATTGCTTTACTACAGCTCAGTCTATATAAGTACACACATTATTTACAGTAGTTTCTAGTTCCTTGGTCTATAGAAAAAAAAAAAATCATAGCAGAATAAATCTTCAATGACTTAGGGATGTCCAAAAATGAACTCATAAAACCAACCAATAGTGACTTTCCTTTTGGGAAGCACCCATTCCTTCAAAATAACATTTTTCTAAATGACAACTTAGCCAAAACAAAAAAATAATTTGGAACTGCAAATATGTGTAATCTGAGCTCTATTTCCAAGGAGAAATGCAGGGCATCTGTGTGTAAGATGGCCTGTAGCCATGGGACAAAAAAGCCCTAGTTACTCGCATGCAAATTATAAAACTGAAACCATCTGGAAAATGATCTGGGATACAGGGAGGATAACCCAGGAGAGAACCGATTTGTGGATGCGGCTGAAGGATCACAGCTTATTAGAAGCTTATCCTGTATGGATGGGATGGAAAACAAGATTTGACATACCCTCTTATACAGTGATGATTAACATGAACCTGCAATTAGCATGCATGGCATTTTAGATTGACAGATGATTTCCATCATAAACCCTAGATCCCAAGAGAAACAAGAGATGCTTTTCATCTAGTTTTATTTGCTAATACCTGGGTCATTTTATTTAATATACTTTATTTTTGGCCCTCAGCATACCCTACTGAAATATTTTGTTGCTGGGTCAAGTCAGCTTTGGAGGATTGCAGCTATTTCAGCTAGCTAGGCTGAAGCAATTCTGCATATTAAAAACCACCAATCACTATTTTAAACACATGCCATTACAGTCAAATTATCCACCTACTTGTGGATTGACTTTAAACAAGTCAAAAAATGAATAGAGTAGGGATTTTAAAGTGCTCCCATCTTAAAACTTGAACTACTAGCTCCCTGCAATACATTATTTTATAAGCAAAGTGGACTAGGAACTGCCCAACTACCGACCCCCCTTAAGTCCTTTGAAGACTTCTGTTCAATGAGACTTGAATATCCAGCTTTGTCAGGCTTCTTAGAAAGATACCTGTCCCTAGAGAATGAGAATGCACACAGTGATAATAAAAAGCAACAGCTCCTATGGGTTGTTGATTATCAGGATGAAGATCCCCTCAGAACATCAGAACCAGTGAATTACAAGTCTTGCAGCACTCTGGATGCAGCCCATGTATTCACCAGTCCGCATAACTTTCATTTCCCTCAGGAAATGTTTAATCCTCTTTGAATACTACAATAGATACTGAATTTATTAGATTAGCATGAAAGAAATCAAATACAAGGGCTGTCAACATCTATTTTGAGTGTCCAGTATAAATGTCAATGCTTTTTCAATGCTTAGAGCACGTAATAAAGAGGCTGTAGCACTTACTGGAGAGAAATACAGAGATCACTAACTGGTTTTTGCTGCCAACTAGTGCATATTTCTGTTCTTCGTACAATCTCAAAAATTAAGGGAAAGAGCCTGACAGAATTCAGATTAAAAAAAGCTTTGCAGGAGCATGTAAGTCTCAGCAAGGGGAAGCCAAGGAGCTCTGACCAATGCTCACAAAAGCACTGAGGCAGACATCCTGCAAATAACAAAGTCATGCAGGTGAATGTTATGGGATACTCTTTCAAGCTCGACCAGTTCTCTCCTTAATTCAAATCCTTCAAGTCTGTGTCAGAATTTTACCTTCCCATAAAAGATCTGTGCAGGAAGCACCAATACTTTGCAACTTCTTCTGCACAGGAGGAGGAAGCATTATTTTAATTCTCTCCCTGCCTCCAACCTTCTCTCATGCTGAAGGTGTTTAAACGGATAAAGACACAATTCCAGCCCTTGCCTCTCTGGCACAGAGACCAGCAGAAAGAGGGACTGCAGATCCAAAATGCGTTCACTGCTTTTCCTCTACAAGGCACAAAGCAAAGCAAACCAGGATCTCCTCATCCCGCTGGGGCAGAAGGAAAGGACTCTCTGGAAAACGGCTCTTTCACCTGCTCTAAATGTAAACGCCCAGCCAGTCTTCACCTCTTAAACGTCTGATTCCAGCATAGCTTTACTGTCTTTATGGAATTAAGCAGTGGAACTGAAATGGAGTTTGGTGGTGTCCGTAGTTGCAACCCAGAAATCAAACCCTCCCACACCGAGCCAGCCGTGCAAAATAAAGCATAGTATGTAAAACTACATATACACGCAGTAACCCATAAAAACATTAGGGCAAGAGTACTAGCAGGAGCCAGTAGCACTGCTGGAGAAGGGTGGGGATTAAAAGAAAAGGAAAACGTAGAAAAGAGGGGAATGCGAAACATCAAACGACTTTAAAACTTCTTAGCAAATATAATATCTAAAATTATAGCGGCGGGGGGAGCAGAAGTTTCTCCATGTTTGTTTGTTTATTCGCCCGCGAGCACTTTGCCCCCTGTCCGTGAGGGGATCCCAGCCGCTGGATCCGCACGCCCACGCGGAGCAGCGCTTTCCTGCGGGAACGCTCGCAGCCGCCCCGGCCCCCTCCGCAGGAGCCTGGAGAGGCCCGCACCGAGCACGCTGCACGGGAACGCCGGCGGTGCAGGCAAAGCACGCAGGCGTTTTCGGGCTGCAACAACAGGGAAGCGAAACGTCCCCGAGTCCCGTGTCCCCGAGTGAGTCCCGTGTCCCCACGTGAGTCCCGTGCCCCCGCGGCCGCTGAACCTCCGCGGCTCCGGACGGGCCCGCTCTACCACGCCCGTGGCAGGGGGCACGACCCCTGGACGGCTGCACCCCGCGTACCTGCCTCCCTCCGACCCTCTGTCCCTCCGCCGGCCGGGGCGGGCCGGGGGTGTCCGTCCGTCCGTCCGCCCGCTCGAGTTGCCGCTTCCTCCTCCCTGCCGCGTCAGCCGCGCTCCTCCCGCCGCGGCCGCGGGATGACGGGTTCCCCTCGCGGGGCTGCGCCCACCCCGGGGCGGCCACGGGCCACCACCGCTCCCCGCCGGCGCAGGCGGGGCCGCTGTCGCTGTCTGTGTCGCTGTCGGTGCCGCCCCCGCCGCCGGCCCGCCCCGACCAGCGCCC
>VZRV01003363.1:2767652-2778468 GCA_013398115.1 Falcunculus frontatus
GCGCAGCCGGCCCCGCTCCCGCCCGGGGCCCCGCGGCTGCAGCTGCCCGAGGGACCCGCAGAGCCTGCGGCTGCCGGCTAGCGCGGGATGTGCGCTCCAGGGACGGATTACCGCGATCCTCCCGCTAAACCGGCGGATAATCCAGGGCGACGCCGTCCTCCCCACATGCAGCACCCAGCGAGCGCGCAGGCTGCGCCTCGGGAGCGGGTTCCGAGAGCTGACGGTGCTGCCAGACCGCTGGCAGGGACCGTGCCCCAGCGGACCCGCTCCGTCCGCTGCAGAGCTGTCACACCCTGGCACAGAACGCGATGATGGTTTTCGATTTTATCCGCTTGGACAACAAAAGTATATCAGTAGGGCTGGATGGAGGAGAGGGACATCGGAGACATAAGCTAGGGTACAGAAGCATCCTCCCCACTCTGTCCAGTAGGCATTATTTTGCCTTTTTTCTCAAGAATCACCTTCAGTGCTCATTTCTTACAGTAGGATGTGGTAAAAATAGTTATCAGTTTGTCTCAAGCAACATTTGTTATCTCTCTTTTGGCTGCTTTTCTATGCTTCCTGGCACACTTTCTTCTCCACAAACTACCACAGGATGCAGCACAGCAAAACTCAACTCACCCTTAATTTGTGCAATCCTGCTTCAAAACACTTCTGTCTATCAGATTCGTGGTTCTGGATATGGCAAACTGAGGTCCTCAGGTGGCACACCTTACGAGATCGTACCAGCTTGGAGGCTTCACAAAACAATGAGAATTTCCGGGAAGGCCTCAGAGAGAGGATGTGTGATGAGGGAAATTGTTCTAAGCACAGTCAGGGGACAGGTGAATTTTTTTGAGTGGCAATAAGAGGAAGGGAAGAGACTCCTAAGGACAACACCAGCTCTTGCATTCTGAGATGCTGGAAAGAAAACAGAGACTATAGTATGGGCAAAAGTGAATCCCAGAGAATAAGCGCAGCATGATGGTCTGGTATAGTTAATCTGTTGTCATAGTACATCTTAAAAGAATGATCCCTAAATTACAATGTCACCTCAATACAGTTTGGATAATTCCTTCCTTCCCAACTTTCAGTGAAGCAGAGGGAGATTAAAAAGTACAGCTAAAAGCCGCATCTTTGAAGAAAGGTAGGTATAAGCAGTTCTTGCCAAGATGATTGTGTTTTCATGCAAACTTCCTCTCTTCATTCAGGGATTTTGCTAACGTATTTTTAGTGAGAATACTGTTTTAACCCATTATTATGCCCAGTCACTAGACTGCACCTAAAATTCACTTCTAGTCATCTTTTCTTCAGCCTACCACCACTCACTGGAATTGTACACTCAAGCTGCTACAACAATTGCTGTTGTGTCAAACATTTCTCTTTCTGACAGCTTCTTTAAAACCGTGCTGATGGTTCAAAATACGAACTCAGAAAATTGCCGGATTATTTATATAATTTGAAATAGAATGTTGAAGTACATTTAAACATCATGGGAACTACTGACCTGTAAACTTCATCTCTTTGCCTGGGAAGATCATGGAACAGATCCTCCTAGAAGTTATGCAGTGTCATATGGAGGACAGGGAGGTGGTTCAGGACAGCCAACATCGCTTTCACCAAGGGCAAGTCCTGCCTGACCAATTCAGTGGCAATATACAGTGGAGTGACTACAGCAGTGGACAAGGGAAGCGCTACAGATGTCATTTGTCTGGACTTCTGTGAGGCCTTTGATACAGCCCCCACAACATCCTTCCCTCTAAATTGGAGAGATACAAATTGCATGTGAGGACTGTCTATTGGATGAGAAATTGGTTGGACGATTGCATCCAGAGAGTAGTGGTCAATGGCTCAATGTCCAGGTGAAGATCAGGGACAAACGATGTCCCTCAGGGATCCATACTGGGACCAATGGTCTTCAATGTCTTTGCCAATGACATATACAAAGGGATCGAGTGCACTCTCGGCAAATTTGCAGATGACACCAAGCCAAGTGGTGCTGTTGACAGGCCTGAACAACAGGATGCCGTCCAGAGGGACCTGGACATGCTCCAGAAGTGGGCCCATGGGAACCTCATGAGGTTCCACAAGGCCAAGTGCAAGACACTATAGCTGGGGCAACCCCTGATATCAATACAAGTTGGGGAATGAATAGATGGAGAACAGACCTGTGGAGAAGGACTTGGGGTGGATGAAAAGCTGGATGTCACCCAGCAATATGTGCTTGTGGTTCAGAAAGCTGACTGCATCCTGGGCTGCATCAAAAGCAGCGTGGCCAGCAGGTTGAGGGAGGGGATTCTGCTCCCTTCTTTAGTGTGATGCGACCCCACCTGAAGTGCTGCATCCAGCTCTGGGGTCCCCAACACAGGAAAGACATGGACCTGTTGGAACAAGTCCTTTTCCAGAAAAAGGAGGCCCATGAAAATGCTCAGAGGGCTGGAGCACCTCTCCTATGACGACAGGCTGAGAACTGGGGTTGTTCAATCTTGAGAATAAAAGGCTCCGGGGAGACCTTAGAGCACCTTCCAGTACCTAAAGGGGACCTACAAGGGAGCTGAAGAGGGACTTTTTACAAGGGCATGAAGTGATAGGACAGGGGATAATGGCTTTAAACTGACAGAGGGTAGGTTTAGATTAGATATAAGGAAGAGAAATTTTACAGTGCGGGTGGTGAAACACTGGACTAGGCTGCCTATGAGTGGTAGATTCCCCATGCTTAGCAACATTCAAGTTCAGGTTGAATGGGGCTTTAAGCAATCTGATTGAGCTGAAGATGTCCCTGCTCATTGCAGGCAGGCTAGACTACGTGGCCTTTAGAGGTCCCTTCCAACCTGAACTGTTCTGTGATTCTGTGTTTTTGTGATCAACATAACCTTATGTTTCTCATAAGGCTTGCATACATTCAGCATTATGTATACATGGGTGTCCTTGATCCGTCTTGCATGTGTAATTGTTTAGAACACAGTCACACAGAAAACTATTTTCAGGACAACTTCCAAAAGGCAAATCTCCAGACCAAAAGGTTATGCAGTTTGACCCATTCAAGAGACCCACCCCTGTTATGCAGAAGTAATGCTAAAAAGTGATGAGTGATTCTTGCTATTTTATTACTTAGGAGAAAGGGTTTGATTAACACAACTTAACATTTCCTGTAAGGCCTAGATTTTCAGGAATTAATCTGTCAGTATTAGAACCCTATTTCTGTGTTGGATTAAATTAGTAGAGGCAGGACTGAATAATGCATGTAACTATTCCCTCCTTTCCCTTCTCTCCCAAAGAACCTGAATGAGGAAAAAGTCTTGAAAGGTCTTCTCCCATATCCGGGTGAAACTAAAAATAGAACAAAAAATGTTCTTTCCCCTCCCTAAGAAGGAAAAATCTGTTTAACGCCAAAGTAACCTATAACCTGATGCATCATCTCAACATACTTGATCTTCTTAAACACTGGATAAAGTGCCTACAGAATTCCAAATTCCAAATCTCTAACCAGATATACTTGTATTGTTTATTTCTTATCAGAAATTAAAAACTGTGAAAAGCATCCATCTTAAGTGAAATCTACCTCCGTTAACTAACAATTACAAGCAGCTCTTTCTAGAGTTTTCCTGCCACTTAACACAGAGATAGCACAAAGGAACACAAAAGGTCAACTGTAAATAGCATATTTTATCAGTTGAGGAGTCTGAAGCACTGGAAGTCTCTTCTAGTCCTTTCTGTGTACACATGTGTATAAAAACACTACAAATCCTTCTTTGACCCGATATAATTCGTTTTTTCCTTTTACTTTGGCACAAACTAGGCAGCTTGAGAAAGACATGGTCCTCTTGCAGGGGATGGGTTGCCACATTGACAGGCTGGGGAAAAGTCTCCAGTCTAGACCACAATGTGCAGGTGCAGCCCTGGCCCTGCCATAGCTTTGCTGGGGTGGTGGAGTTCCTGAGCAACTGCAAGTTCATGCTCTTTCCAAGTTTATTTCTCTCCACCAGAGACTCTTCTGTTGCTAGTCAGGTTATTGCACTCTTGTACAGACACAGCAGAAAACCTAAATATCAAAGAGAATCTTAACCACCTCCACTTCAGTGTAAGCAGAGTTCACCTACGGTAAAAGCCTCTGAAAAAAAAAAAAATTACTTGCCAGTACAGTCAGCCTTTTCTTCCATCTTAGTTTTCCTATAAGAATGGCACATTTTCCTCTTGCTCTGGTATTTCACGGCGAGGACACAAGTACATCCTCAAGGTCCCTAAAGCTACATCCTCCCTACCAGGAAGCACTAAACTTAGAAAATCTTTAAAAGGTCAATCTCAGGCCGGCTGCTGAGCAAACAAAGCTAATAGATATGCCTCATTTGTTCCCTCATGTCTGCTCCATTGTTTGTTTTCTTCTCTTATGCATATCCTTCCAGACAGGTTGATTTGTTTAACTACACACAGGTCAGTGTCCGAACAGTACACCTAAAAGCACCAGCAACACAGAAAGAGAAAACAGAGGAAAAACAGATGATGATGATGACATTCTTCTTTTAAAGCGTAACAAAACTCCTGTCAATACCAACAGTCTGGTGCACAGACTGCAGTCAAAGTAAACCCTTTGTGCAGTAACTCAGTAGTTGTGGAGATGATGCATTCTCATCTTACTATAAGAGGCCAAACAAAGGGGAGAAACATCTTTTGTGAGGTCACCATGACTTGTATCTTCTTGCTATACTTTCTTTCATTCTCTCTGTTGCTTCACCTATTTGCATGTCTCCGCCTTCCTTCCCTTTGCACTTCTTTCCCCATAGCAACTTTGCCTTCATACATCCTACTTCTGCCTCCTCCCACATGAAGAAGCCACGTAATAGCACGGGCTGAACTTCAGAAGGGAAATTGCAAAGACAAATGGTTGTTAGCTGATGTAGACTTGTAGCAAGCGCTCTAGCACTCTAGGCTATGAGCCAAAGTAGGGACAAAAGAAATAGAGATAGATGAAGGATAAGTGGAATAAAAGAAGTTTAAAAAGTTTTAAAGTAGAGAGCAGAAAGTTATATAAGGTGACCTTTTACCTAGGCTTGTCTGTTCAGCAGATCTGACAGTACATGCTCAGGCTAGTTAGGTCCCCCACAACCACATACTAACCAGGAAATAAATCAATGATTATGTATCATGAGAAAGGCTTGTTGTGACATGGATTCATCTGCCACTGAATCCATGTTCATGAAGAGGTTCCTATCTTCAGGCATGTAAATTCCCATTTTTTCAGAGCAAGTTCCCAAAGGAATGATAACGTTCATGTTCAGGAGGCTAGCCAACAGTTCGTATTTCTAATTAGCATAGAGATTTACAAGGTATACGTATTGAAAATGTTTTGTTCGAATAAGGTAGTATAACACACATTTTATTGAACATTCGAAACATGGACTACAGCAATTGAGATGAAAGTTTAACACAGATGTTAAATAAAAAGAAACTTAAATGCTTTATTACCTTCCTGGAACTTAGTTACCAAATCACATCTGGGGATCCCTACCTCTTATTGTGCCTTCAAGGAAAAATCATCTTCTCCGAAGCATTGCCATTAGGCTTTTACATTGACACCAAAGTCACAACAGGTACAGAGGAGTAGAGGTCACTCTTCTCATAGCCACCACTTTAAGTTGGTTATATTTCCTACACTGTTGCATGCTTTGAGTTTCATACTTTAGTTTGTACTTGTCAGTGTCATGAGTAAATCTAGATCAGATTTTTGCAGAATTGGAGTTCATGGATGGATATTCAGATGAGTGTAAATAGAGACATGTTTCCTAGTCTTAGTTGTTATTAAATAATAGTCATTTGCTGTTTGATCCTGAGACATGATGAACACTGGTGGACAATGTTGCCCAGTTTGTGGATGATATTTCAGGACATGTAAGCACTGTTGCTTTGCCCCTACCTAGGAGCAGCTTTCAAGTGAGTAAGTACAGTTCTTTCCCTGGAATGGTGAGAGGTATGCAATTAAGCATCGTATCCTCTGTCTAGGTAGGTAGTAACCACAATTTATTTTCTTTCCCTTCTTCCTAAACCAAAATTTGTTATTCCTCGATCATATCCTCTTACTCAACTGTTGTGACATATTGTGTTGCTATTTAATGCTTTAGTGTGCTCTCTGTAAAGTTCAAAGTTAATTAGACCAGAAGGTTCGCTGCCCTTCTGCCTTTGTTACTGGATGCACTGTAAGACTTGTCCCATTCACACCATAAGCCTGTTAAATTTTTGCATACAAAGCAGAGCCCATGTTTTGCATTCAGGATCCCTGCTGCTGTGAACTATTTGAACATATGAAACATCAGTGATGTTGGCTACAGCATCTAAAAGTCAACCTCTGCAAGCACAATTAACTAAAATAATGGAAGACAGTATATTCTTCAAATCCGTAATAAGCTCTTTACAAATTATTTTTAAACTTAAAATAGTTTTAAAATTTGAAACATTTTATTTTAAATAACTAACAATTCTTAAACATTCAGCCAAGAATTATAAGCTATTTCTCTACAAAAAGATATAAGAGAAAAGGGCAGTATGGTATGGATTGCAAGGGTGAAACAGAATTGTTATATCAAGATACCTCCGAACAGAAATCCAAAGAATACAGCAAACAAAATATGAGAGGACATATAGTCATCTTACTCAATGCAAACTGTAATAATTAAGCAGATGATAAGTTAGAGACCCTAAGTGAAGCCCTAAGTCTACTTTTGCTTCTTAACATAGTTGTATAAAAAGGGAATTGTGATTAAATCTTGGTGGTATAGGGGAAAAAAAGCATCATGTGATATAACAACGTAAGTTTCCAAGAAGATGAAATTGAATTAACTTACCAAAGTTTCAGTGCAAGAAAATATCCCGCTTAGAAAACAGATTTATTTAATGAAGTGGGTTTTGTTTCTTCTCCCTTCTCCTTTCTGTCCTAGCTGTGGTTGCCATTTTGGGGAACAAGAAAGCCCCTGCCTCATATGTTTCCCATGAGTTATCAGGAAGTAGCAACAATGAGTCAATAGCTTTCACAGATATAACATCTCAAAACCTACCACAAATTCATGGAGATGTTCTTGTCTGTTTTAATATAGGAGTTCTTTATTCTCTTCTTTAAAAGAAGAGAATAAGCCCTTTGAGTGGGCAAGATTACAAGACTGTAAGGAAGCTGTAATCCATTTCGAAGTGAAGTGGAGGGGTTACTAAAGTTTATGTATGTGAATTCTTTTATGTATGTGTCAACTGGAAGTTTTGTTACTTAATGCTCATTCATCATTAACGGGCACTCTTTCCAACTCTGGTGATAACGAGAGTACAACTTAAAAATGAAATAAAATTTTTGTTTTCCTTCAGTTTTGTTGTTCTGCTTTCTCATTTTTACTGTCTTCTGTTCTATGAACTTTTCTGTCCTGTAATGCAATACAAATGCAACCAGACTAAGGAAATGGATGGCATCTCTACTGTAGGGCAAAATGGCAAAGAACTGAATAACTCATCTTTTTTTTTTTTTTAATCTTTCACACAGACATAAGCATAGTGAAATTTAGTGAGCATACAATTGAAAGATAGCTGAACTGTGCGAGTGAGTAAGAGATATCTACTGAACCCTGGGGTCTTCAGTGTGCTGTAACGTTATTATAAAAGCATCCATTTTGTAACCAACTCTTGCAGAGCTCCAGCAGGAAGGACTCAGCAAATGTCCCAGGTGTTCTGAGCAACAGTCCATGGATCTGCTGTCAGAAGAGCATGTTTCAAACACCAGTAGCTATCTACACCTGACATAACTTATTTGCTGGTGGCAACTGCTGGAAGTTTATGAGAAATCCTTTGGCACACATGATAGGAGATGTCTGCTTACAAGAAGTCTGTTTGGGAAGAGTCTGGAGTCCTAGGGAGCGACCGAGGAACAATAATTAAAGTAGAGATTAGATAAACCTAAATCAATGTTAAAACAGTGGTAAAAATGCCAGGTTCTCCACTTCAGAGAATTTTCAGATCCTATCTGTTCCTAAAGGTTTATTTGTCTTTCCTACACCTAGACTTGAAAGACAATGTTTTGGGGGCAGTTACATATCCTCTAGTTTCTTCTCTCTCTTATTCTGGCAACTGTAGTAGGTTTACCTGCAGAAAGACTTCTTCGAGGGGTCTGGTATTGTGCAGCAAGGAAGAGGGATTGTTGGGACTCCCTTTCTGAGGAGCTGGTGTTTCCCACTCTGCCAGAGGCTGCTTAGGTGTCCCCCCCATACCAGAGGTTCCACATGCATTTCTTTCTCCCCATACTACAGAAAGCCAGTGAAGTGCTTTGGAAGAGCTGAGTCAGGAATAATGCTCTTGGGAGGGGTAGCAGCTTCAGTCAAATATTCTTGGATCTGTAGGTTACTATAACACTAGTTGAATCTTTCAGCTCTGCTAACCCACGTACAAGAAGGTAATCTCTCAGTCTCTTTTCCTCAAACTCTCATTTTGCTTTTTTTTCTACTTTTCAACATAGCATGTTTTTGTTTGTCAGGAGCATTCCCCCAAATTTCACCTTGAGAACTGGGCTGGCTACTCCTGGTATGAACAGGAGGTGAACAAAGCTTAACCATCAGAGGAGGTGTGGATTTATCAATCATATTCAAAAACAGAAAGCTAGGAAAGGGTTGTGATTAGAGCAGACTATTTTTCATGAAGCCATATTATCTCTAACATATTTTTCTCATTTCCTCTATTTCTGTATCATGATTCTTTATTGAGATCTTGACTCTTACTCCCAGCTTGTGTGTTACCTGCCTCAGTTACCTAGCTCTTGCATGCTTACATGAGGACACCCATTCTTTCTCTCAATCTTCTTTTCCCTAGATCATGATTATTTTTTTGTTCATTTAGCTTGGACTTTTCCCTCTTGGTTCTCCTGTTTCTTGAAGTGAAGTACTAACACACATTGTGCTTGCTGCAAGTTGCCATGTTGATCCTTTTGTATCCCTGTGACACTCATTCTCTGCATCCTTTAAAAAGCTTTGCTTTTTCATGACAATATGACGTGGCTGACTCACAATCAGTTTGTGATTCACTGTATGCCCTAATCCTTTCTGAAAAATTTTTTCAATAAATGTACTCCTTTATCTTATGATTATAAGTGAGAATAAAACATTATATATGCTGATTTCTAATCCTATTTATTTCACTAGCTTGTCAAGAGAATTTTGAACTGTACATTTCTCCCTCAAAGTGCTCGCAACTCTTTCCAGCTCAGTGTTTGCCGCAAGTTTGAGAAGTATAATCTTGCATGTAATTAATGAACAGACTGAGGACAGATGCCTGCATAACCTCATTTTGATATGCTTTTACAGTTTGGTAGTGACCAGCTGCTCTGCATATGCTGTGGTTACATAAGTTTGCTATAATCGTGGCTTTTCTATCTAGCACAGCAGTATCAGAGCAGTACATTTTCTGCCAGCTTGATTGTAAAGTGTAATGTGAGAGGATACCAAAACTCACGAATGCCAAGATCAGACAGCTATCACTTCTTCTCCTGTGTGTGCTCTGCCCTCACTGAGAGAAAACAGGTGACCATATTGGGCTGGCATTGTCAACCATTCCTAACAGAAATAATGCGCTTGCAGTGTTCTCCTTATATCCCCTTAATTACATCTTACTTTCTGCTTTGGCATCATTGGAATTTTTTTTTCCCATCCTGCTTTCTGTTTGGTAATTTGATTTAGTGGGGTTTTTTTTGCGATGGGTTTTTTTGAGTTTTGGGGTCAAGGTCATTGTTTAACTAAAGTGATTTTTCTATACTTTACTATTCCTTGAATTGGGATGGTTTGGGCATGTGTAATGTCAGATTTTTTTTTCAAATTATTTTTGATTTTCACTTCCTACACATGCAGTATTATCTAGAAAAGTGGAGAGTTCCGAAGATGCCGTATTAAAGTTGTCTTTCTTTTGCTCTCTTGTTATTTTGCCAAGTTATGCAACTGGTTTGATACTTTAGTTTACTCATCTAGATTTGCTCAGATTCAAATCTAAAAGGCCTTCCCTATAGGATGCCTGATATAGTCTATATTGACAGAATCGCTCTCAAATTCTACCTGTGAATGAGCTTCCTCCTGCTGTACCTGCTGATAGCTCTTAATCTGAGTAGTGAGCTTGACCTTAGTATGATTTTATTTGAAAACCTCCCCTCAAAATTTTATCCCCTGAGCCATCCTTATGCAGTGCTCTATAGTAAAGTCATACCATAAGGAAGATCTTTCCTCTGCAGTTACTTGATCCAGTCGCCTGATGAGTTCCGGACCTCAGAACAGGCACTCGTGTTCTCGATGTGCAAATCACGGTGTCCTGTCATTCTCCAGCACAAAATGTTCTTCGAGACCAGCATCTCTCTTGTGAGCCACCCTACCACGCTTGCTGTGCAAATGAAATGTCAGTGCGTAAGCAAAGCTCGTCCTGCTCAGTTGCTGTGGTGTACAATCATGTAGGATGTTCAGCAGCTGGACCCGCTGTTTTTCGTTCTTTGGTCAGTCAGATAAAAGGCAGTAGAGGGACAAAGTAGTGGTGCCTTACAGCACTAATGGATCATCCGTGTAGCGCGGGACTTCCCGGGATGATGGGGAGGTTCCCTTAGTGAGCTTCTGCTGACACCTACTGCCAGAGCTGAAAGCAGCAGATAACGCAGGGCAGGGCACGGCCCCTCCCACAGGATTCTTGGCGAGTAGCTTTGCATTCGGACTACCAGTGTTGTATGGAAACAGGTAAATACCATCCATAGCTTCATGGAAATAGGTTATATAGACCAGAAATGGCAAAGGGCCCAGGAGCAATTTGGTTGGTTGGTTTTGGTATTTTGGATTTTTTTTTTTTT
>VZRV01003363.1:2778496-2811262 GCA_013398115.1 Falcunculus frontatus
TTTTTTTTTTTTTGGTTTTTTTGGTAAAATTAGTGAAGGACAAGAGTTAATTGAAAGTCACTTTATGCATTTGTCATGATAGAAACTAATGAGTTTATAACGGGAAAATACTTCTCAAAGACAAAAAAATATTTTACTTTAAAAATATATTTTTTAATAGATGGTACATCTTCATTGTTACTGTGAGTGAATTTACATCAGATGCAAGAAAAAGCCACGCTTCAAAGAAATTCCTGCCCGGTAGGAGGCACCTGTTTCTTTTGTTTTGCAAACCTCCTTTTCACTTATTTCAATACCTAGAAATCATATCCGAGACAAGGAAGTGTGGTAGAAGATGCCACTTACTGGAAGGTTGTTAGTGAACTGCAATGAATTCATGAACAGAGAGCTGTCCTTTAGACCTTTATAGGTGTATAAAGGACCAAGAACATTCTGAGCTATCAGAAAACTAGGAACTATTAGAACATCTGGCTACTGGTGGTAATGCTATTTGTGCATGTTGGAAGGTGGGGTATTATGCTCAGCTCAGTTGCCAAAGGACAGGGCAGAAAACCAGTTGGAAGGGTTCATCTAGTTCAAATTTGAAGTGTTATAACATCTAGTTTAAAAACCCTCAGGAGAAAATCTAAGGATAGAATGGCTTTGTTTATTTTTCTTTTTTTTTCAGCCTGTTGATCCCCTCCCACCATTTTGTATTTGTGAATCAGGTTCTCTCCTATGTCCTCAACTCTGAAAAACACAGGCTCTCAACCTGTGAAATACTTCCAAATTTGAAGCATAATCACAAGCCAGGCATCACTGCTATGGGCTCTCTGTAAGAAGCATTTGATGTCTTTGTCCCCCATTTATATCCTTGACTTGGCAATTCTTCTGTACTGGAAATGCTGTTCATTCTTTAAACTGGGTATTTGCAGGGAGAATTTCACTTAGGACCAGACAGTTAATTGGGATGCTTAAATACATGTGATTGTCATACAGGTTAAAGTAAACCTTTAACAGCTGATGAGATCAGTGACTGGATACATTGTGAACATACAAATCAATAGGGCAGTGAGTGTGTTTGTTGCTCAACCTATTTTATTTTGAGGCATTTCTTTTAGTGTAATGGGATTGTACCACTTGTTCAATTTGTATTTGACAGAGCAGTATGGAAAGCAGATAAACATTCACAGTAATTGCCACTAAGGCCTCCATATAATCAGGTTACACATCTAAGCTAATAACACTTACATTCTCCTTTTTTATAACGGTCTACTGCCCTAAAGATTGATTTCCTATTGACAGTTCCTGAACACTGACAGTCCTGATGAATCCATTTTGTGTGCCAGTTGCGCTGACATCGATTCGCAAAGCGATATTCAGAGTAAAAAAATGTGGGGCCCTAACTTTGCAGAGGAGTTGCATGTGAAATCGGTTTGAAATGTTTTCAAGATAGGGCCTCAGAACCAGATTTTGAGCCAAGAAATGAAAGAATAGGTAAACAAACACAGACCAGTATTCAGCAGCTTGTCTTGGATGCTGAGATTTACCCGGCCTGAGAGTCAGCTGTAGAATTGTTCTTACTGGACAAGGCTGTACCTGAACCAACACTGTGAACATTGATTTTGCTACAGCAAAGCCTTTGAGCAGGTTATTTGGATGGTTGTAATTAGTACTGGAACCTCTGCCCAGTATTTCACTTTTCATGTTGTTTTCCTAATGCATTCATGTTTTGCTAAGACACATTCCACATTTTGAGCAGCCCAAATTTGGTCTCGTGTAGGAATGACTTCAGTGTTAACAGAGAGCATCTAATAGTAGTGTGAATTGCTGAACCTGGTGCAATGGCAGCAGTACAAGCTCTGACTGTGAAAGCACTGAAGGAAAACATTTTTTTAATTCTGGAGATCATTGGAAGGCAGGGGAAGAGGGATATGGAAGTTATTCAGTTGGATGTATCCAGGACAAGAGTTACCAGTCCAGGTCCCCAGGATAAGCCAGGTGCTGTTTTCTAACTGCCATTGACTAACTATTAATTAAACCAAAGGTTCATGAAAGCTGAAGTTGCTCAGTGGTCATTCCTGTCCTTCCAGAACACTGCTGGGCTGCATGCTGCCTCTGAAGACCAGGAGATGAGGCAGCCTGTGACCAACACCCCTCTGGAATACCGCAGGTAGCGTGGTGGTGAGTGCTTGGGGCTTTTAACAATGCCTGCTTAAGTGATGGGCAAAACAAGACAAGTAGTTCAGCAGCAGTCTGGAAGTGAGTGCCACACTGGCTTAACAGGAGCAAGAGGTAAAGAGCCCACACAACACTCGAAGCTGCTCTGTGCAGTGGAGCACATGCTGTTGTTGACTTCTGTACATCTAAATAAAAAAAAATTTGGGGTGTGATGATATTGCCATCTTCCCTCTAGCTCACACTTTTGTTTTCTCTCTCCTCTTTTCTTGAGTGTAAATGTAGAGAGCTTTCAGGGCCAGGTCAGGCTAAACTGCTAGTCTTGCAGGCTAGGCAGGATCAGCTCTGCAAAAGTTTCAATGAAGAAAACACCAGATTTTAGCTATCCTTTCTGAAAAGTGTGCTGAGGTATAGCTGAAGTCTGATAATAACTTTCATTTCTTGACAACATAGACCATCTTCTAGTTTATCGTGATCTGTTCTTTGGCACGCTGCACAAGCCTTTTGTTTCTGTTTAGCTGGAAACTTCTGTCATTGCTCTTCCAAAGAAACAAGTGCCTCTGAAAAATAATTGCTTTGACCTGGGGATGACCCATTTCCTGAGAGTAAATGACAAAGAAGAGAGGGAATAGCACTGGGTGAAGATCAAACTGAAATTTTTACATCTTGCATCCTGGGCCTGAAATGAATGTCTGATATTTTGACTGTCAGTGTTTGGTTCTCATCAGTGAAGTGGCACATGTTCAGTATGTCCTGTTGCTGACAATTAATCACTCTTCTGACCCATTACAAATAGATTTAACTTTGTAATCAGTGTGATCTTCAATCCTACTTTCTTGACTGTGATGTTGTTGTTTGCCTGTGAAAATAGCATGGCTCTTACCGTGATCCCTGGCAGGACTCATTGCTACACTCTGCAGGGTACTTACTAACAAGGCAGACACGGTATTTCCTGAATTTTCCTTTAAGACTGCTTTAAGATTTAGTTACTTTTGTAATCTGTATTCAGTGATACAACACAGAACTTCCTTATCCTGTTTGCCAGATACAGTGTATAAAGCTTGTAAATAAAGATGCATTTAATTTGCATAAATTATTAGTTTGCCAGAGAATTGTGATTTTTATCAACGATTCTGTAATGAAAGTTTATTGTTGCGGAAATTGCTTGGGCAATCAATCATGATCATAAGTCCGCATATAGCTGGAAAACTTACAAATGTCATTCATCAAAAACATTCATGTTAATTAGGGTCAAGCCACCATAAAAGATAGATTCCTCTCCTGAATATAATTTATCAGTGAAATTAATGTAAGGAATAGAAAGGAGAAATGTTTTTGACTTTACAGTCAGAGTGCTTTCATAAAAACATCTGGTTGGAGAAGTAAACAAAACTTCATAAGTTCCATTGGCTTTGACAGTACAAGTGAATTATTTCACCAGGGTGCTCCCTATTATTGACTAAAAAGTACTATTAAACAATAACGGAAGTGTTGATTTCACAAGTGTGAAAAATTGGATTGCTCCAGAGGCCAGCGATATTATGGAAAAATTCTTTGACATTTCTTCAGAATTCAGGCTGGGTTAGCACAGGATTGTCACCGGCCGATGCCCTGAATGGTGCCCATTCTCAGTAGCTGCCACACAGCTCCACAGAGGACAGAGGCTTCCCTATTTGCATTTTTACTGCGTTCCCGCTACTTATGAAGGGGAGACTAAGGAATGAATGGGCACAGACTGCTGATTTATCCCCAAGTACATGGCACATTGGCAGGATTGTGGAGCTGGTGATGCTGCTACCTTACTGTCATACACATGGAAAAGTATTAGTAGCAGGCAAGAATGAAAATCTGTCTCATAATTTTAATCTTTTCCTCTTCAAACCTGCCATATATTTTAAAAGATCAGATAAAAGATGACGCTGTGGAATGGATACATTTACACACACACACACACACACACACACACACACACACACACACACACACATATATTTTCTGTGCTTGACAAATTACTGAAACCAAAAGGGAGCGAGCATGCACAGCTCAGCTGCTGTCACTGGAAGGTGGCAGTGCTCAGTCTGTCACAGGGCCAGGCCCAGAGCCATTTTTTTCCTTAAGCCTGTGATAAAGCACAGAAACAGATTTTTTTTCTGTATGTATTAATCATCTGAATCTTTATAATTTAAATGTCAGACGCATAAATTACTTCTCATGGATTAATGAAAATGAAACATGCCCTTTGTATTGGACAGTACAAGCACAGTACTATCTCTATGATACAAGCTCTACGATTTTTATTCTAAGTTTAGATCATGTAAGTGACTATAGAATAGGTGAGGCCTTGGGATGTAAATTCCAAGTGTTTGTTTGGTAGAACATGGGTGACAGAAAAGGGAGGAAGTGGTCATTTTTTTTTTGCCCTTGTGTTCATAGGGGTAGGTCACTGGTACTTGGAAATACCCTGTGAGGTTCCACCTTGTCCTCTGACATTTAGCTTTTGTTTTCCTTAATTTAAGGATAAATCTCCATCTGGAATAGCTCTCACAGAGCTTAACTCCCCCGTTTGCTGACAGTATCCCTCCTTGACTTCTCCACATGAACACGCTGCCAGCCCGCTGTTATTAGGTTGGAAGTTGTGAACACTATTCCGTTCATTTTGGCAAAAGTATCATTTCACACGGCCACTGGAGATAACGTAAGCGCCAGCTCCGTTCCCTCATTATCTCCTTACGTAGCACCAGCTGGAGGGATCACTCGTGTTAACAGCTTGCTCTCGCGTCTCCTTGAGCCTTGTTTTGTCGCTATCAGCAGCCAGCAGCCGGGGAACACCTCCGCTCAGATAGCTCACCCCCGGGCCAGGCAGCCCGGCGCGGCTTCTCGGGAATCGAAACCCTGACGAGGCTGTGTTGAGCTCCAGAAACCCCGACGAGCTCAGAGGGCGGGCACAGCCCGGCCGCCGACGCCCGGGCCTGGCTGCGGCGGCTGCCGGGGCAGAGGCGGGGGGCAGAAGCCCGTGTGCCCACGCCCGCAGGGAATGCTACCTGGCAGGGGACGCTGCTTGCCGTGCTTTTGGAAACCTCCGTGCCCAGGGAGCCCTCGGGGCTCCCCCAGGCATTCAGATTCCCCTTTAGCGGCACTGCTGAGGGGAAGGCTGGGGCCGGCCCCCACCCTGTCCCTTTCTGGCAGCCCCTTGCCGGCAGCAGCCTGCTGGAGCTGAGCAGCCTCCCGCCCCCGGAGCCTGTCCAAGGGGACAGGTGACACGGGAGGGAGCCTAGCCTCGGGGCTCCTGCGGGGCGGGAGGCGAGGGGGCAGAGGAGGGATGTACACACAGGGTGTCACCTGAGACCCGCCTCCGAGGGGTGCAGAGGAGGGATATACGTGGAGTGTCGCTTCAAACCAGCACCCGAGGGGCACAGAGGGGCAATCTACACGTGGGGTGTCACCTCAGACCAACACCCGAGCGGGACAGAGCAGGAATGTACACGTGGGGTGTCACCTCAGACCCCACTCCCACCCCCAGCGCTCTCGCAGGAAGCGCAACAAGCGCCGCCAAGTGCCCTGCGCGTCCCTCCCGGCCCACTCCCTCGCGGACTACACTTCCCAGCAACCCCGACGGGGCTCGCCCCTCCCCCGCCCTCCCTTTCTCCGCCGCATGGCATCCCGGTCCCTGTAGTCTCCGCTGGGCACGCGGATCCCTTCCCCATGCCGGGCCTCTGCGGCGGGCAANGGGCGGCGCTCGGTACCGCACGGGCGGCACCGGCACCGGCGGCGTCTGAGAGGCGGCGGTCGTTGTCCGGCGCGCAGGGAATGCGCTTGTGAGGGCGACGGAGGAGCGGGTGCGGGTGAAGCCCGGGCGGAGCGGAGCGGAGCGATGTCCCAGCCCCAGCAGCCGCCGCCGCCGTCCCCTCAGCAGCAGCCGCAGCCGCCGCCTCCGTCCGCCTCCAAGAAGCGAGACCGGCGCATCTTCTCGGGCACCTGCCCCGATCCCAAATGCCAGGCGCGGCTGTTCTTCCCGGCGCACGGGCCGCAGGGCAGCGGCAGCATCGAGTGCACGGACTGCGGGCGGCGCNCCACTCCCACCCCCAGCGCTCTCGCAGGAAGCGCAACAAGCGCCGCCAAGTGCCCTGCGCGTCCCTCCCGGCCCACTCCCTCGCGGACTACACTTCCCAGCAACCCCGACGGGGCTCGCCCCTCCCCCGCCCTCCCTTTCTCCGCCGCATGGCATCCCGGTCCCTGTAGTCTCCGCTGGGCACGCGGATCCCTTCCCCATGCCGGGCCTCTGCGGCGGGCAAAACTACCACTCCCGCCCGCCCCTGCGGCGTCGCGCGTGCGCCGCCGGCGTGGAAGTGCGCGAGGCCGCGGCGCTGCGGGCACTGAGGCGGCCGAGGGGCGGTGAGAGCGGCGGCGGCTTCCGCGTCGNCAGCAGCCGCCGCCGCCGTCCCCTCAGCAGCAGCCGCAGCCGCCGCCTCCGTCCGCCTCCAAGAAGCGAGACCGGCGCATCTTCTCGGGCACCTGCCCCGATCCCAAATGCCAGGCGCGGCTGTTCTTCCCGGCGCACGGGCCGCAGGGCAGCGGCAGCATCGAGTGCACGGACTGCGGGCGGCGCCACGAGCAGCGGCAGCTGCTGGCCGTGGAGGAGGTGACAGACCCCGACCTGGTGCTGCACAACCTGCTGCGGAATGCGCTGCTGGGCGTCAGCGGCGCCGGCCCGCCCCGCAGGAACACTGAGCTCGTCAAAGTCAATGGCCTTTCCAACTACCACTGCAAGCTCCTGGCCCCCATCCTGGCCCGCTATGGGATGGACAAGCAGACTGGCAAAGCCAAGCTCCTCACGGAGATGAACCAGGGAGACATCTTTGACTGCTCCCTCCTGGGCGACCGCGCCTTCCTCATCGAGCCAGAGCACGTCGAAACCATGGGTTATGGGAAGGACCGCTCCGGCAGCCTCATCTACCTGCACGACACCCTGGAGGACATCAAGAAGGCCAACAACAGTCAAGAGTGCCTCATTCCTGTCCACGTGGATGGAGATGGCCACTGCCTTGTCCATGCAGTCTCTCGAGCTCTTGTTGGCAGGGAACTGTTCTGGCATGCTCTCCGAGAGAATCTAAAGAAGCATTTTGAGGAGAATCTCAGCCACTACAAGGCGCTTTTCCATGACTTTATTGATGCTGCAGAGTGGGAGGATATTATCAATGAATGTGACCCTTTGTTTGTTCCTCCAGAAGGTGTGCCAATGGGCCTTAGGAATATTCACATTTTTGGTCTGGCCAATGTGCTTCACCGGCCTATCATCCTGTTAGACTCCTTGAGTGGAATGCGAAGCTCTGGAGATTATTCAGCAACGTTCCTCCCTGGTCTGATACCTCTGGAAAAATGCATGGGAAAAGATGGCATGTTGAACAAGCCGATCTGCATTGCGTGGAGTAGCTCAGGACGTAACCATTATATTCCTCTGGTTGGAATAAAAGGTGCTGCTTTACCAAAGCTGCCTAGGAAGCTACTTCCTAAAGCCTGGGGAGTTCCTCAAGACCTCATCAAAAAGTACATCATGTTAGAGGAGGATGGTGGTTGTATTATTGGAGGAGACAGAAGTTTGCAGGATAAGTACTTGATGAGGCTTGTTGCTGCGATGGAGGAGGTTTTCATGAGTAAACACGGTATCCACCCCAGTCTTGTAGCTGATGTGCATCAATATTTCTATAGAAGGACTGGTGTAATAGGGGTCCAGCCCGAAGAGGTCACTGCAGCTGCCAAAAAAGCAGTGATGGACAACCGCCTTCACAGGTGCCTCATCTGTGGGGCTCTTTCAGAGCATCACGTTCCCCCAGAGTGGCTGGCTCCAGGGGGGAAGCTGTATAACCTGGCAAAAAGTACCCACGGCCAGCTAAGGCCTGACAAAAATTACAGTTTTCCCCTGAACAGTTTGGTGTGTTCTTACAACCCTGTGAAGGATGTGCTGGTACCAGACTATGGCCTGAGTAATTTGACTGTTTGTAACTGGTGCCACGGTAACTTAATGCGTCGTGTCAGAGAAGATGGGTCTGTTTTGTATATTGATGGAGACAGAACTAATACTAGGTCTACAGGTGGCAAATGTGGCTGTGGATTCAAGCACTACTGGGAAGGTAAAGAATATGACAATCTGCCTGAAGCTTTTCCTATAACTCTAGAGTGGGGTGGAAGAGTGGTGAGAGAGACTGTCTACTGGTTCCAGTATGAAAGCGACACCTCTTTGAACAGCAACGTGTATGATGTCGCCATGAAACTTGTTACCAAGCACTTCCCTGGTGAATTTGGTAGTGAGATTCTTGTTCAGAAAGTTGTCAACACAATACTGCACCAAACTGCCAAAAAGAACCCTGATGATTATACCCCTGTAAATATCGATGGTGCTCATGCCCAAAGAGCTGATGATGTACAGCAAGGACAAGAGTTAGAGTCGCAACTTCCAACCAAAATCATTTTGACTGGACAGAAGACTAAAACTTTGCACAAGGAGGAGTTGAATATGAGCAAAGCTGAAAGAACTATTCAGCAGAATATTGTGGACCAGGCTTCTGTAATGCAGAAACGGAAAAGTGAAAAATTGAAACAAGAGCATAAAGGGCAACCCAGGACTGCTTCTCCCGGGACTGTTCGTGAGGGGCCCTCGTCCGCACCTGCTACACCAACCAAAACCCCGTATTCTCCAACATCCACAAAAGAAAAGAAAATTCGAATAACCACCAATGATGGGAGGCAGTCAATGCTTACCTTGAAGTGCACTACCACCTTCTTGGAACTCCAGGAAGGCATAGCGAGAGAATTTAATATTCCCCCGTATTTGCAATGTATTCGCTACGGCTTTCCTCCGAAAGAGCTTCTGCCTCCCAAAGAAGGCATGGAGAACGAGCCCGTTCCTTTGCAGCACGGTGACAGGATTGCCATAGAAATCCTGAAGGGCAAGGAGGAAGGCAGGCAGGCTGCCTCAGCTCACTCAGCCCATGCTGTGAAGCATGAAGATGTTGCTGTGACCAGTAAGATCTCATCGAAGGATCTGCAAGAGCAAGTCGACAAGGAGATGTATTCGCTCTGTCTTCTGGCAACGCTCATGGGTAAGGCTGACTTCGTGTTAGTCTTCAAAATTGTGTTTTTAAGTAGAAGATAACATTTTGCAGACTATAGCTACATACACATTTCTTTTTTTTCTTAAATCATGCTTAATCAGGTTAAATCCCTTATTCCTTTATTAGAAGAACATTTAATATGCTGCAGTGACTTTTAGAAATGCATATATGAGGTATATGAGATACTTGTTCTTCCTTTGCTATAAAGTCCTCTTTTAAAAATTGCTGTTTAGAAGTGATTGCATTGCCTCTGCTGTCCTGTGTCTCTGTTTGTTTTTCCTGCCTCTCATTAGGCACACATCTGAAGTGTATGAGTGAAAGCTACACACTCTATTTTTTCCTACATTTCCCTCAGGTTTCAGGGAATACATTCAGAACAGAGGTGAGAAGGGGATGCTGAGTGTCTGCTCATTGGAAGTGTGAGGAACAAATTTTCACCTTTTTAGGAGGATAAAATCCTGACATTTGGCCCTACAGGGAGTTGTCTTGGTTTAAGCAAATCAACTTGACATTTTCTACTTAGGTAATCTGTTAATTTTAAGTGAAGATCTGGTCTTTTTGAAGAGCTGAGAAAAGTATGATTTCAGAGTATAAGCAGAGGAGAAACTGAAAGAATCTAAACATGGGTCTGAATTTCAAAGGTTGGACATAGGGTTGCAAAGCTATACTTATAAATTATCAGTCATGTGAATCTGACTGTTAATAATTCAAGACAAAAGGACTTTTCTCAGGTGCCTGTGTTTTTTATTTTCCTTTTTGAACTCAGGAGGCTTGGACCCCCGTTTGTGTATTTTGTTCATCAGGTTTCACAGTTCTTGCTGCTTTCTGGCAGGAAGCAGAACTGTAATTATCATACATTCAGTGCTACGAACCAGTTGAATAGTCATGTTTACAGGTTTGGGTGTTTTTGTGGGAGCCTTCTCTTTTGCTGGAGGGATTTGGTGTGGCTAAAGCATGTGATGTTTCAGAAACGAAACAATTACGTAATCACAGAGTGGTATGTCTGAAGTTCATCAAGCAGAACTTTGATTCTTTTCTAAGTGTGATTGTTTACTCCTGTGTCTTTTGCAAGATAGTGTGCCGAATCCCTACTCACCTTGTCACACTGACATTTACACCCCAGTTCCAAAGTGCAGGAAAAAGTTAGGTTTAAAAGTTGTCTTAATTTTGAGGTGAAGCTTAAAAGAGTGCTTTCCTGTCTGCAGGAAGTACTGCTGAAATTACAGTTATGGGCTTCAAAAAACTTTGGCATGCTTTAAAAATATCTTGGTTACTTCAGCATTAAGGTATGTCACTATTTTACGGGTGCTTATCCATGAACTGTAAGCTGATCTTGTATGCAAGAATGACTTTTTGTCTTTGCCATCACTACTGTTAGATTCTGCTTTAAGAGCACAGGTTAGAATAGAATTTACCTCACCCTTCTCTGGCTGCATCCACTGTGCATTACTGAAAAAAGTAAAAGCAGCAGCAAGTGAGAAACCAGCCAGTTATAAAACCTTGTGCAGCTACTGAATAAGATGCTATTATTCTATTATCACTCTTCTCATTGGGTCTTCATTTTCCTTTAAAAATACTTGTGGAAAAAAATCTCATTACTAGACTGTTCACAACTGTGATTTTTCAACAGATTAACAAACTTCCTAAGTCCTTGAACTTTCTTAAGAGTGGCAGTTCCTCAAAGTGGCATATTCAGCCTTTTTGGGACAAGAAACCTTAGTTTTTCTGAATGACATTTCTGTACTGCTAAAACCTGCTGCAAAGGTCCAAGAGCCAGCTTTGTGACTTTGCTCTGCTAAAAACATTCCTGTAATACAGTCAGATTAGAATGTGCAGAGGGGAGATGCTGTTGAGATAGCTCACTGGGCCAGACACACTCTTCTTTTCCCCAATGCCCATAGTGGAAGCATGTCTTCAAACATCCATAATTATTGACTCTGTGTGCTTAAAAGATTTTCTTTCATACAGAGTCTCCTGTAGGCTGAAATATTTCTTTCTTATTTCAGCTGCTAGAATTTTTCTTTTCTGGTTTCAGCTACTTATTAGAATTTTAGATCATGTTCTTTAGTTTTTCTGTATATAATTTAAAAACAAGCCCTGGGAAATGAAATACTGTAATTTCTGGACCACTTAACTTATTATGCATGACTTTTTGTAAAGCTTTCTCTGTTTTGTTTAGCTCAAAATACAGAATTCTACAGGGAAATTACTGAAGGAATTGGAATTTTACATTAACATGTTTAAAATGTTATATTTTAAACCAGATTTAATTACACCCATACCGAGGCACTCTGAATACGTGCAAGCCAGATATGAATCTATTTTGGTTGGTTTGGTTTTTATTGATGAATTCATCCATGCACAAGGAATCAAAAAAGCCAGGTTCAAATTAAATGTATTATTTGATACCAGGATTTTCTTGGAATTAAACAGCTTGCTTTGAAGCCAGCTGTAGTTCCCTGTAACGTATGTTTATCAATTGAGTTTTTTATTTGTGTTGCACTTTGTGTGTTCTCTCTGCTCTCTGAGGTGACAGTCTTGGGCTTACAGCAGGTGCAGGCTAACTTATACCAGCAAACAAGGCATGTTTGTGGGTAGTTCAGTCTTGATTTGTTGCCAGACCTTCATGTTCTGGGGTTGGGGTCTGGTCTGAGGAAGTGTGTCCTGGAGCAGGAACAGTGCAGAGAACATAATCTCTTTGGTAAATGTAGTGTCTCGAGGGATTTTTTAATCTAACTAAAGGATCATCCAAATTAAGTTGTGACCTATAAACATCTTTCTGCCATGGCAAACAAACCAAAACAAACGGTAAAACTCAACTAACAACAAAAAAGTGCAAACCTCAAATGTAGTTTAGTTGAGTCACACATACTAGTTCCCCTGATCTGGGAAAGTCCAGTTGTAACTGTGAGCTTTTTTGGTCTTCCAAGGGGAGAAGTCTATCAAAACAGCATTAGTAGTTTGTATTTCTTTCAGTGGCTGATGCTTTTGTATTGTGAGCCCCGCTCTCCATGCTTTCCTGCATGTAGTCCTTGTTAGTGTTGCATAAAAGGCTATCTAAACAGTTATGCTTCCCTTGTGCAAGGCTTAAAAAATCATGCCCACAGCAAATAGGGAATCTTTCCTTGAAAAACGTCAGTAATGTCTAAAACTGGGCTTCTAAAAGTCCAGTGGTTGTCTTGTGGAATGAAAGGGAGCCCTTCAAATAATAATAATCGATTGCTCGATGCAGCAGTAAAGGAGTCCTTAGTATGGAATCCTGCTGGCTGTGGCCTCTTCAGGCTTCAGTGAACTGACAGCTGTATTCTGTTACTTCTCAGTGCAGTGGTTATTATTTTGATTCCGATGGACAGTGTTTAAACCATCAGGAAGACTTGGAAGAGGGACAGCAGTGATGCTCTGGAGACACTGTGTGTAGGGATGTGCATTTCAAATTGTAAATGAGAATAAGGATGCAGGTAACAGTGACAGAAGACTTTCTTCAGTAGATCATGGAAAATAAGAAAGAAGAGTAGTTGGTTTATTACTTGGATGTTCTTCTTGGAAGTGAAGGCCAAATTTGTGAGCTTGATGTGCAAATGAGTGCAATGAGCCTGAGCATATATGGTTTGAAGGAATGCTTTCAAAATTAATCCTGTCTTTAAAATGTCCAAAGACAGTATGTGGTGAATGTGCACTGTACCTTTGTAAAGAGAATGGGGACTTGAGTAATGCCTGTAGTGGAGAGGTGAGCAGCAGCTGGGGGGGAACAGATGAGCAGGGGAGCGTAGAGAGTCCTGTGCCTTCTGTGCCTGCCAGGGAATGGAAACACAATGCTGGAGAGTGCCTTGAAGGGTTTCCAAGAGTAATGTAGCATGTAATGCTCCTGTCATGAGGGTGAAATATTTTCTCACCTGAGGCAGGTGGGACACCAGAGTAGTCACAGTTACCTTGTGGGATATGCAGTGAAGAAATGCAAGGAGGATTTAGATGTGCCATATAGTCAGTATTTGGAAGCTATTAAAAGTAGCTCTTTTATTTTATTTTCCTTATAACAACAAGCAAAGACATATCAGTGGTTTGTATTTTACAGCCTCACACATTCCAGCTGTCTCTAAGTAGTACATCCAGTTAACTATAGCTGAAAATTTACATTCTCCAATCTTAATAGAAATTTGAGAGATGTGGTTATTGAGATTTCAGTCCTACAGAAGGGGGAAATTTATGTCTAAAATATCTCGATATGTTCCCTGAATATTTGATGGAAAGTGGGAAAACCAATTTTTTTCTGAAAATGTGTATGCATAGTAGTTGTTTCTGCAACAGGAGAATGGAATTTATCAGTACTTTCTGTTTGCACTGCTTAGACAGCTACAGCACATATGACTTCTCTGAAGCAGGTAAGTGGTTAGCAAAATAAGGAAAAGAGTATAGGCAAAATGCAGATCTGAACTGATTGGGCAGGTGCTGTTAGGTCACTGATATTCCATCACTGTAACCGAATTTTTCTGTTCCTTATATTCCTTTCCTTATGTAGTCTAGGTTGTTTTTTTTTTTTCTCTCTGTGACATTTAAAGTTGTCACATTTCAATGCCATTTTTGGCACTGTTGAAAAATGCTGGTTGTACAGGACTGCCAGGGCCTCATGGTTGGTATTTTGCTTCTGACTCTCAAGAAAAGCAAGGTGCAGACACACCTTCTATGCAGCTGCCTGGATGGATGTTTGTGTCTCAGCTGCAGTATTAAGTCTGGTGTGTGGCAGCTGTGAAATTGAGCTCTGATTTTTGAGAAGGTGTAGGGATATAGAATTCAAGTTTTAATGAGCAAGGATATGTGCTTGAATTTTGGAAGCGTGTTAATGATTTCCTAGTTTAATATTGAAAGCAGAGGTAGGAAGGGAATGGAGACTGATTTTTAGGGCCTGGCAAAGAACCAGAAGCTGCACCTTCAATCAAATCAAATTTGGGAACCTTTGTACTAGAAGGTGCAGGATATTTGACTGCAGATAGTGGTATGTTTTTTTTGGAAGTCTCTCAATGTCCTGGCCTACTGTTCTGTGCATTTGCAATAAAAATTCAAATTCTTAATTGCATAGGAGAGAGCGAGGACTCAGCTTGTGATTTAAGGAGTTACATTTTCAGCCATTGTCTATAATATGAAAACAAACCTGTTACATTTTAATGATTGTGTTTGATTTTTACAGGAGAAGATGTTTGGTCTTACGCAAAGGGGCTTCCTCAGTTGTTTCAGCAGGGTGGAGTATTCTACAGCATAATGAAGAAAACAACAGGTATTTTTTGGGTTTTGCTTTTATTCCTTCCTTCCTCTGTTTTCAAATCCTCAAAACTGTAAATTGGTATTGAGTCACTTGTAAGTGTAATTTTTTTTTTTAATTTTATTACTATGTTAGATTTTCATTATTGTAATATTGGAGAACTCCTAATGCTCCCTCAGACAGACTAAGACTAGGGAATCTGACTAAAGCTGCTTCATTGAACTTAAACCTCTTTCTGAAATTTCCACTTCCTGAATTGTACAAACGACTCCTTTTTTTTTTTTTATGACAATATGACCAAAAACAGTCAACTGATTTTTTGTTTTCTTAATTTTTTTCTCCTGTAAAGATCAAACAACAAGAAAATCATAGGACCTACTCCTGTTATACTTTAAAACGCTTACTGGATAAGAAGTTTATCTTTCTCGTGTTTTTCTTAGTAGATCTTTTATAGGGGGTACTGGATGTTTTAAATGTAAATGGTTGGTTAAATTTGTTTTTCATATTCCTAAGATTATTGTTCAAAAGCAAAGCTGTCCATCCCCTTCTTGCATTGCTGAATGTTGCATCTTGGGCTCTGTGCAAAATAACCAAGCAAGTAGAGTATATTTGATTTTTAGGTGGCTTTATAAGTACTGCATACAAAGAATAGCAACTGTTTCTTTAGAGAAGAAAGTACTAAGGAGTTATTTTCTCTCAAAGAAATTCTCTCAAAAATTTCTCTCTTATTTTCTTGATGAAATCTTTGCATTCATGGTTTAGCTCTTGTGGTTTCAGCTGCTATAATGGTTCCTTTGCTGCTTTCTTGCTGTTTGATTTTTTCTTAGGCAGTTTTATCAACCTTAGCTTTGTCTTACTTATTTCTGCAAATTAAATAAAATGTGTGGTATACTCAATGCCCACTACCTCTCACTGAATTATTAGCCCGGATAATAGAGTTAGCGTGCAAGTGTCTTGTAGCAGATCTGCTTCCTTTTAGTTTTCCTTCTTTTACTATGCTTGTACAGTAAAGACTGGTGTATTGTTTGTGGAAAGTGAATCGGCTTAAACAGTGCCTGATGGAAAGGTCATTTTTGACCAATTAATGGCTAGCCAGACTTGAAAGCCTGAAATGAATCCAAGGAATTTCAACCCAACTCATCAAAAATGTCTGACTTAAAAGCCATTTTTCCTAGCTGACTATGTAAGAAATAAGGCTGTGGGAGATGATAGTGTAAAATGCCTGCATACAAAGAACTGCAAGAATTTCAAATACAGACTATCTTGGTAGGAACAATTCCTATTTCAGCATTAGCACACTTTTGCAATTCCAGTGTGCAACAATCTGACTCATCTTTCCACTTTAAGAAGCTCCTTACCTATTTGTAATCTTTTAGGTGATGTAAAAATGCAGCTGTCATACTGGACCTTTGGAACAAAGCTGTGTGTGAAGTATAGGTACTGTTAATCAACTGAAGTTTGATTTAATACATCTTGTTTAAGATCTTACTTTGAGATTTCAGGATTGCAGTTTCAGAGGCGGTTTTGGTCAGTCATAGGAATTGTTACAGTTCCCCCTTTTGGAAATGAAAGTTGAGCTGTTAAATTATGTACTTAAAACATGTTCTTCAGGCTAAGTTAGACAGGTAGCTGTTTGAGGTTAAATTTTGTTCTGCGTTTTGGCTGTTTGGTTATGGGCTCCCATGGATATGTAGACAAAGGAGCTATGTGTCTGAAGCTTTCAGAATAAAATCTTACTTGTAGGTTCTCTGCAACTGTGCATGTGTGAATCAGAAGCTGTGGAGGATGAGAGAGATTGGACAGTTCATTAGTATGAAAACAGTTTGTTAACTTCTCAAATTATTGAATGGCCTTTTTCATTGAAGCCCAGAATACTCATTTTGAAAGCATAGTGTTTGATAACACAGAAATAGAATTTGCTTGTTGTGTTTCTTCCCTTCTGAATAATTTCTGGTGGTTTTCTTCATGAATTTTGAGAATGAGAGGAAAAATCCTAACAGTTTACCTGTTCCTGGCACCTTTTAAACAGTGGTGTTTTCATTGTAGCTCTCCATGCGTAGCTGGTGGAACTAAAGTGAAGAGAATGGTTGCAGCCAAGTTTTCATCTGCAGATAGCTTTTAACTCACTGAAAGACACCATCATTGAAGTGATATCTTACTGCTTTTACCACAGCCTGCATGGGACAGAGTTGAAAGAGTTATTTTGTGTTTTATGATGATAAACTGTAAAAAATGAATGTCAATTTTTGACGCACGGAAGCTTCAGAACTTAAAATTATCTAGTGAACTCTCAGTTTTAACAGATTGGTCAAACCGTAAGTGGGACAATTAAACAAACAGCAGATCAAAAATATTATGCCTTATGTTTGTTTTGTAAAGGTTAATAATCTCCAGGACTACTAAATACAGTAAGCTTGAAACACTTCTGTTAATCTAGCAACACTTCCTCTCCAAGAAGAAGACAGAATAGCAAATTTGAAATTCCTCAGGCTTAGCAGCAGTTACGCAACCTGAAATCCTACTACAGTTCTAACTAGTATGGAAGTAGTCTTAAATAGTATTTCTGCAGATAGTGTTTTGAAATGTGCTCCTTGTCAGTTTTCTGATTTTGATTTTTGATGGTTTGGTTTTGTGTGGTTTTGGGGGCTGTGGGGTGGTGGTAGTGGTGGGGTTTGGCTTGTTTTACATTACTGCAAGCATAGAACTGCAAGTCGTAGTGGCGTGGTTATTTTATCTCGTAATAGTACAGTATTGTCTCTTCATCAGAGTTTCATAGAAGGCAGCAGCATCTTTGCGGCATACTGTGGTTGCTATTGTATGGCATAAAAGTGTAGGTTTTTTCTCCCATAGTAGTAACTTTCAGTGTTTGATTTTACATACTTGATTCAGTAAGTTTAAATACAGTAATTACTGTGTGTTCAGAGCATGCCTTAAAATATGTTAGCACTTTGAATAACTTTTCCTATCTTTATAGGTTTGGCTGATGGCAAGCACTGCACTTTCCCACATCTGCCTGGTAAAAACTTTGTGTACAATGCAGCAGAAGACAGATTAGAGCTGTGTGTGGATGCTGCTGGCCACTTCCCAATCGGTCCTGATGTTGAAGAGCTGGTTAAAGAGGCCTTAAGTCAAGTGCGAGCAGAAGCTACTTCAAGAAGCAGGGAAGCAAGTCCTTCACATGGAATGCTGAAGCTGGGTAGTGGTGGAGTAGTGAAAAAGAAATCTGAACAACTACATAACATAACTGCATTTCAAGGAAAGGGTCATTCCCTAGGAACTGCATCTAGTAGTCAACAACATGATCAAAGAGCCAGGGAAACACCACTTTTAAGAAAGCATAGCACAGAAACGGACTTCAGTCCTTCTGCTAAAATTGAGCCTTCTGTATTCACAGCTGCTTCTGGTAACAGTGAGCTTATTCGAATTGCTCCAGGAGTTGTGACAATGAGAGACAGCAGGCAGCTTGACCCCACTTTGATTGAGGCACAGAGAAAAAAGTTGCAGGAAATGGTCTCTTCTATTCAGGCTTCAATGGATAGACATTTGCGGGATCAGAATACAGAGCAGTCAGCATCAGTTGATGTATCTCAAAGAAAAGTAGAGGCAGTGAGTTCAACTGCTAAAACTGGGAGCTTTCAGGCTGCCTTACCCGAATCGTTTTCTGCACCAGGTGGTACTGAACTCTTGAATACTGAATCAACTGATGGTAACATGGTGAATTCTGTGGGAACAACATTCCCTGCAAGGTCTAAAGCACAAAAGGGAAATTCTGTTGAGGAGCTTGAGGAGATGGATAGTCAAGATGCAGGAATCACTAATGCAACTGAGCCAATGGATCACTCTTGATAGGTTAAAATCTAATAAGGGTAGAAGAAATTACTGTTCAAATGTAATGTTTATTGGCTGGGCCACACAAAGTGATTAGTTATTAAATCTTGTATGTATGTCAAAGATTATATCATCTTATTCAGTGCATGATAAGCGTGTGATTGGCAATAGCTTTCAATATTACCATACTGCTGCCCAGGCTGGCTCTGTTACCTGTAAATTAGTTATTAGGAAATGCACTGAGATGAATATCTGCTGTACATGTGGGTTCTTGAAAATTCTTTGTAATTTTTAATTTCTTAAAAGTCTTAAAATTTAAGCCCATGTAAGGTTCTTAACATGCTATCTTAAGATTACTGGAAGGGCAAAACTAGAAACATGGCAGAGTTGATTCTGTCCCAGGTACTTAATCCCAATAAAAAGTACACATAAAGCATAAATTATAAGCATAAATTAGACGTAAATTTCAAAAAGTAACTGAAACTAAACTTCTGCTCAATTTGATAATGCAGCATATACAGTACTTCTAATTACATTGTGCTGGCACTTCTCCAATTTAATAACTTTTTCGTTCATATCCTCGTCTCAGAAATCTTGGAATAAGTGTTACTTCAGTAAACTAAAGTCTAAGTTCTCCTAATGTCAGTTAGAAAGCAAGCTAGAAAAAAGGCCACATAGCATATGATGAAGATACACTGAATGTAGTGTGGTTATGAATGGCTGTCTGAGCCAACACAACCACTTTTGGTGCTCTTTTGGTAGCATGTCTTTATTTCCTCCCAAAAACCAAACTGGTCAGGTGGTTGTGCAACTTTTGAGACAATTATGGGAGAGAAGTTGGCAATTGCAAGTAAGAACAAATGTTCAATGGCAAATCCATTTCTTTTAGAAGACTTAGATTGCTAGCATTGGTTAGAAATGGAAAAAATGAAATAACAGCTATCCTCTTAAAAGCAAATTAACAATTTATTGGAAGGAAATGACTCTAACACACATTATCCTAAAATGTTTGGTGATAATTGAGCTTTTAGAAGCTCACTGTTTACTCTGTGGGAACAAGGAATACATGCTGTTTCAGTGTCTATAAAGACTACCCACCTCTCTCAGCCTCACTTCAGTTTGTGATGCAGATTTCCCTGCATCAGTGATAATAGAGCTGTTATCCACTTAAGTAGTGTGTTCATCAGACCTGCTAGTTTTTAAGAAGCAGCCATTGTGCTTGCTCCCTAAGGATGGAATGTGTTTCTGATACTGCACTTTGCTTCCTATCTTCATAGTCATTTAAATGCACTATTGTTGCTTCTTCTCATGGTAAAATAACATTGAATGGATGAAAATATGTTAATACAGCTTCAAAGGAATTAAGAGCATTTAAATACTGAAGTCTGTGTTTGTGCACATGTAGGTTTTTACCAGTTCACAAATGTGGTTTGTGTTGTATATGTTTGTATTCAGAAAAGTCTCCTCACTTTTTACATTTCTAATCACTTAAACAGTTCTAAGCATTAGTATGATAAAATGTCCCATGAGGAAGGATTTATTTTTGTATGTAGAGCTGAGATGAAGCAAGTCACTTAAAGAATAGCCCTTCTCTTTTGTTAAAGTAAATTAAAATGCCTCTGTTGGTTAACTTTTTATGTAGATGGTACAATATTTTATGATTTCATACACTACTTAGAGGTAAAATATAAATATCACATTTTCACAAATAAATGAAAAATGTTAAGATCTCAAATTGCTATCTGATAAGTTTAGCAATTTGGAAACTTGGAATGTATGAAGTAATTGGCTTGCCAGAACTGACCTTGCTGATGCACTGATTAACTGGCAGAGCTTATTCAATGAGAAACAGGATGCACATGCAGCAGCTGGAAGCCTGCCATGACTTCTGAAAACATTTAGTCTCCCATGAATCAGTCTAGCTGGCTGAAGGCTACATCTATATAGAAAATGTTGAGTAGAGGCTTGTGCTTTGTCAGTGTTAGAAAAGTATAGCAATGACTTGTTCCTGGGAAAGAGTTTAAATTGGGGGGGGNGGAATCTCCTGGATCTCTTGCTTTTTAGACCAGGTAACCACTGCTTTGACAGTTTTAACCTTTTTGGTAAGAAAAAAAGTCTTCCTTGGCTGGAAAAATACTGAGTGAGCAGTGTATATGAGAGAATTTCAAGTTTGAAATAAATTGAAATATTTATTGCACATTATTCTTATTTCAAGGAAGAATGCTTACTTCTTTCACGCCTTTCTGGTAAGACTGCAGAAGTTTGTGTGCCTTTTACTGTGTAAAGAGGAAGGCTTGGTTTAGTTTTGACACACTTCCCATTTCAGCAGTAATTTGACATTTTCCTTCTTATCTAACTAGGCACAGAAACAGATAATAGCTCTGTTTGACTCATCATTAATGTCATCTCAGGCCCACTCAAGTCATGTAGATCAGAACCCTCCAGTTCCTAAAAGAAGATGGTCTCAAAGGACTGGTAAAATAGTGTCAATCACAAGATCCACTGGTGTGGATTCTGGAAGGCAGGATTGTGCATATTTCTTTGCAGTGTTCTTATCTCACGTAGCTTTTTCATGCATTTAATATCAGTGGTTTTGAGAAAGATAGTTAGCTTTTGATACTCTCAAGTGAAGCTAAACTTCATCTGCGTGCCAGTGAGATGTGTGACTGTGCAGGAGAAGGGAAATAAAGAACACCAAAGTGTAAGTTGGAACAGATGTTTCATTTGTTTGCTGGCAGTGGATGCAAAAGTAAATTGAGACAAATCTATGTGCCTGTCTAAGGAGCACCAGTGTGCTTGTTAGAATTCCCTGTTAGAGTCAGGAAAATGCTGGTGGGGTACAAGGGCAGGGAAGACTTCGGCTCGTTATGGATGAGAAGATGTGTCAGTAGGACTTCTCAAATGTCAAGAAGGGTGCCCTTTGCTCAAAAAGTAAAAGCAACCAACCCGAATTCTTGCTACCAAATTGCCTGTGGAAAGAGGGTGTGGTTTTGAGTACCCACCTTGATTACTTTCTTGTCTGAAGGCCAACCATCTTCTACACTGCATCTCATGGCAAAGAAGACACATTATTAGAAAATCCTAAACGTTGCTATGGCTTAGTATATATAACCCAAAGAAAAAATGATTACTGAAAACACAGGCATAGTACAAAAATAAAAAGGGGAATGAACCAGACTGCTGATGAGCATATGGGAAACCTTGGGAGAACAGATCAGTTTTACAGGGAAATGAAAGACTTTTACTACTTCAAATGGCTGACTGCTTAGTAAGGTTGACTTTTTGATAGTGCTGTTTCTCTCTGAATTATTTGCATTTCAGTGAGGGGAAATAAATAGCAGATTTTCAAATGAAATCAAAAGAAATGTATTTGGGATGTCTTCCCTGTTGTAGTCACAGAACAGCCGTGTGCATTGTTGGCTTTGTGAATCCCATATAGTTTACTAGTCTTGTGCTGGCTACAAAATACAAGCTAGAAGTTGCCTGTGACGGAGTGCTCTAGCAGTGTCACAGAGACACAGTGCCACAGGGCTGTGTGCTAACAACCTGGCAAGGCCAAAATACTTGATTGATAAAGTAGAATCTGTTGTCACTGTCACAAGGTTAATGGAGTTGCTTGCTTTTTCAATGTGCTGAAAATGTCAGGTAACAAAATTCATGGTATGTTTACAGTTGGGAGAGTGATTCTTGATATCGAGTTGTATGGAAAATGAATGATTTAAGAAGATGCCACTGTTATCTCTACATTTGTTTGGCTCTTATTTTTAAATATCAGAATCTACATGCTTTTGTAAAATAATAATAATATGAATATGAAGTTAATCCTTTTGTTAAAAAAAGCCACAACAGAGAGTGGTTTCTTTGTTTTGCTTGTGGATTATCAGTTTAGCTTCATGAAGAAGTTGCTTAAGATCTTTAGAATGCAGGATTCCCTCTGAGCCCTTATGCCTGTGGTTGAGCAATAAAAGGTTGAAACAAGAGTAGTATTTTCAGAATTATTTTATGTTTGGTGAGGATTATTGCCAAGAAGTGAAAGAGTGCACTTTTAGGAGGGAATGCTATTTAAAATGTATAAATAGGAATTAAAATAGTGTATATATTTAGAAAAAAATCTTTTTAAAAAGTAAGTGCTTTACATGTTGAATTAAAAATAAATTAGCATAGAAACTCTACCATCTTCACAGTACTGGCTGTTATCCAGCAAGGTATGGTTTGTTTTATTTGTGATTGCTGTACTAATTATATTTGATTTTTTTATCTGTAATGTAACAATAGTGTATTATAACAGTATATAGTGTACTATACTACACTTCACTGTACAGTATTTGGAATTTTCTTTGATTGCTATATTAAAACTATAAGTTAAAACATCTGCTTTGGTTTTATAAGGTGCAACTTTTATCTAGCCTTTCATACATTAGCTTGTTTACTTAATGCTACAATTTTGCCTACAAAATAAGTCAGTTAAAAATATATTGATTCCTGCATTTTGCATATAAATTGCATCATACTTGCATACATGAATACTAGTACAGAAGTTGAAAAACGGATACAACTTTTTGGAAAGTAAAATCTGATGTTATCCGTTTTCTTTTAGTAATTTTTTCTTTTAAAAAAATAAGAAAGAAAAGCTCTTTAAGGAAAAAGTTGGGTTTTTTGACCTCATACCTGTTCTAAGTATTTCATTGAATGCATAGGACCTTTGAGAGATTTCTAAACTATATATGTTTCATATATTTGAGACCAAAATTCATGACCTGAATCTTTTTTTTCAAAGTTATCACCAAGAAGATGTAGAAAAATGCTGAGCAAGTCAGCATTTAAGATACCTTGCAATCCGTGATTTGAAACGTTGGTCAAAATGTATTTCAAAGCAAAATTTTCATGCATATAATATTCAAGTATGAATAGTATGATTTGGAAGAACTAGGCTTTTGAAAATTTGGCAATACTCAAAGATGAACGTATTGACAACTATTTAAATTATCTCTATGCTTTTCTCACCAGCTACATGTGGTACTTTGTTTCACAAATCGGCTTTAATCAAAACTTCTGAGCCTAGAAAGAAGCCATAAAACCCATCTGCAAAACTCTTGTGTTACTTCTTCCTGTATTTACTGAAAGGCTTTAATTCCAAGTGTGCTAGCATTAAAGCATTCTTTAAAGTGATGGGTGTGAATACGCAGAGTTAATTTTGATTGCATGTCATATCATGAAGAATTGAAAATTATCCTTCAGAAGATTTGTATTTCAGAAGCTTAAATGCTTAATGCTAAGCTAGAAATTTGCTCATCTTTATTAATACAGTGTTTATAATCTGAGCCAAAACCAGTACTGAACATATGAAGCAACTAAGTTAAGTGTGCTTTCAAAGTGTTTTCATTTTACTTCTGCAATTAATTGTACAGCCTTAATATTTGTCTAAATTTTTATTTTTGATTGGAATTGTTGGGTTTGGGTTGTTATTTGTTGTTTGGTTGGTCTTGTGTTTTTCTTATGCATGTCCACAGGAAATCTGTTGTAACATCACTGTAAAACCCCGGCTTCCTGTCACCGTAAGACTCCTCAAAATACAATCCTATCCCTAGGGCCAGGGTGAGAGTGAACCTTGGATATTCATCAGCATGTGTAGTGAGTTATGGAAGGTGCTTTTGGTATTACAGTCAATTCAAACACCTTATGCTGACTGCAGAAGTTAGTTAAAATTAATGTTGCTTTGCTTGATGTAGAGGCTTTGATATGTTAGCTTCTACAGGTCTGTGATGTTTTGAGTATTTATTACTCAGAAATAGATAAAGAAAAGTAGGTGTTTGGATTCACAGTAGACTTGATGGCCAAGTTGACATTGCAGAAACCTGGTTGCTACAGCTGGTTTGAAATGGATTATTTGGATTTGAAGTACTTAAATTGATGTACACTGGGTTATTCTGAACATCTATTAACACAGGAATTAGGCTTCAGTGTAAGCGTGACCTCTGTTGCAGTAACTTGCAGGCACTTTAAGAGGCTTCAGAAAAGACTTATTCTTTGTTCTGTTACTGAAAAACATTGATTAAGAGATAGCAGCATAGACTTGTATTTGGACTTTATCCACCTCTATTTTTAAAAGACTAGCTAATTTTGTTTTCCGCTGGAAATAGTACTTCTAGTGGCTTGTCTTGCTGGTAGCAAATCTAATTTCACTTCTAAAGTGATCCTGTAGGTCTGGACTGGGTCTGTGCTGTTTGGAAACTTGTATTCAATAAGTGAAAAATTAAAAGAAAGATGGCAGATGGAAGGAAGTTACCAGAAATTATAAGAAGGTTTAAATGGTGCTGTGGTTCTTATTAGCCAACAGTGTGTGGAGTCTGGCTGCATGAAATGCACAGTCACTTCTTACAAACTCTTAAGGCATGCGTCAAGCAACTTCTTTCAGAATAAGAAAACTTGATTTTATAGGCTTTGTTAAGTCAGTGTATAAGATTTTCTTTAAAATGAAGTTTCTCTCAGATTGTCACATCGTTGTGTAAATGTAGAGCAATACTTGTCAGTCACTACCTCCTGATCCTAAATTCTCCTTTCCCACATGCATTTGTGCCACTTCTGCAAACCCTCAAGAGGTCTCTTCTGCTGGGCTGCCTTTCCTGTTTGCTTTTCATCTGTCACTTGAACTTTTATTCTATATCCTTCTTACCACGGATGTTTTTGTAAGTTTATTGTCTTCTGTTTATGCTCTGCCTCTTAGAGACAGTAAGAGGCAAATGATCGAATGTCACACAAACTAGACTGATGTATATGAAAACCTTATTACAACCACAGAAACCTTATATGGCACAGAAAGGAACAAAGGGAGATTCCTAGGAGAGGGGAGGACTTATATTGCATATTCAGGAGAAGGGAAGGAGATGCATAAATATTTATCAATGTTTCTAAAAATTCACCTTGTAGTTCTGTAGGGCAACCATGTTTTATGTTGTTCCATCTCTATGGTGGAACTTTGGAAGCTGCAGTGGCTCACTCCATATATGGGGATTTCACTGAGATCCACCTTTCTTTTCTCCCAGGAGCAGAAGCTGCCAAATATATACATTTCAACCCAGTGGGAGAGAAAGGCTGAGACCTTACCATACATTGCCCCATGATGGTGTAGTGAGATTGTGGCAGTGAGAAAAAAGCCAAAACACACAGAAAAGCAAAGGGCCTAACTTAAAGACGTGGGGAATGAAATAATTCTTATTTCTATTTGTATGCTCAAATCTGCTCAAGCGTTGCTCAGTACATACCAAATCCTACATCTGAACATTGCACATGCAAGAATACTACTTCTTTCTCCACTATGTTTTTCTTAGAATAAAGCCCTTTGTGGCTTCCTAAGACAGATGCTGGAAATAGCAATTATTTTTGCAGACAGCAAAGAGGGATGCAGGAAATAAAGGTCAAGAATACCTGCTTCTTTTGCTTTCAAAATAAGAAAAGTCAAGGCATGGTACAATGGAAGAAACGAAATGCCAGTATTTATTTCTTTGTTCCCTCTGTCTTTCCTAACCATAACTACTTCTTTACCCTGCCACATTCACCAACATATTTTTTGGATTTGTTTTCTTCCCTGCATTTGAGGTCAGCCAAGCTAGCCCATTCCCTCCTTAGTCTGGAAACTTTGAACTCTCAGTTCTCTGTTAAGCCAGCAGCCCAAAAATTCCCAGGTATCTATTGCCACTGTGAAAATCATATTTTTTTTATTTAACGTTTTGTTTCTTTCCAATCCCAACCCTGAGGTTCTGCATTATAAATTCTCATAAACTTGCATCTTTTCACAAACTCGGAAAATACATTTGTAGTAACTGATGACCTTTCATGGACACCTGTTCTGCCTGGAGAAGTGGAGCCAGGATGGAGGTGTGCAGTCTTTTGCATCTGTAAGCACCCTCTGATTTCTCTTCTCTCCTGCTGGAATTCTGCAGGGCATGGGAGCAACACTGCCTTGGATAGAGGTAAACTAGAATGTGCAAGCAGCAGAGGCCAGCACCTCTGGGAGTGCTGGTTGTGATACTGGCAGATTTGTCTGTGTGATTCCTACTTTTGTAATCAGTGTTGGGAGTCTTGCTGCTAGTTTGGAAAGTTGGGGATTGAAACACTGTTCTTTTTATAAAAAAGTAGTTTTGATTTTTGGGTGGAAAGTTAAGCCAAGTGCTTTTCATCTATCACCAGCATACTATGGAATTTAGGCTGAATCTTGGCTTGCCTCAATCTAGCTCAGGCTGTTGCCAGGACAGTGGTACTGTTGCCTGACTGTCAGGTTGGCTCAGTCTGGCTCTGACTGCTTTAGTCCCTTTCTTTAAGAGTAATTGTTTACTCCTGGAGTGGATAAACATCGAAGAATTAAGTTGACTTCTCTTGCATTTCTAGTGATGACTTGCTAGGATGTAATTCTAAAACCGTGGGGCAATGCTAGTGCCTGATTAACAGGTGACTTGCAAATGCCTCCTTTGGTCTCCAAAGTTATAAATATGTTGGTGAAATGCTTTTTTTAAAACACTTGCCTACTTGACCAGACCTAGTAAAATTATTCCTCCATAATTTCCACAATAAACAAGTGGCATTTGAGAAATTAGAAAGGCTGTTAACTGAGATTAACATTATAATCTAATCTTGCAGTGGTATCATTACTATTTATTGCAAGAGTTGATAGCAAGATGATAGGTAATGTCTGAATGTAAGCTTAGGAATGTTTTTTCTCTCTTTCATTGATTCAAGGCTGTTCCACATTTAGCTGCTAAAAAGTAATATTTACCTGTATAGTGCCTCATTTAAGTTAATGCTTGTGCCATTGAAACCGTAGGGGATGTGGTTGTCAAATTAAATTTGTCTCTTCAAAGGAATACTGTCAATCGGTATAGCTGCCACTGTACTTTGCACAGCAGATGAGGTGAGGCTTAGAGCTTGGTTTCAAAGTGGTAGCATCCATCTGAGCTGTGCAATGACACCATTTCCTTGCACTCTGTGCAAGGGGATGCTAGTGTTGGTCTCTGGCAGGGCTATATCTCTGGAGCTGCTTTATTGATCTTCTGAGCATGGGAACTGTGGTTGTTTTTTTTCAGTCCAAGGCTTGAGTTCAAGGCCACTTCAGAATTCTTTCAGTAGTTGTACAGCCTCCTTGATTAGCTGATATAGGCTGCTTTGGAAACATTGAAGATGTTTTGTGTGCATGATTGTCAGGGAGGTTAATGCACCAGAATAAATTCTGAGCCCATCCAGATACACTCGATAATTTTGGTATTTTTGTGATATGGTAGCCTTTAACCATTTTGTTTCCACCCTCCCTACTCTAGCATGAATAATGTCAATACAGTGAGGTAAAATTCATGAAATCACAAAGTACATGCAATTCTTCTGGGTCTGAACACAGGCTGATTGAATTAGGCAAAGGTAACACTACTTACCCTCTCCAAAAGGCTGTATAAATAGGTTGAGCCAAAGTGCCCAGAACTCTCTAACTCTTCTGGATGGAGGGGTTGATCCTGTAAGACTTAACATTTTAGGCAAATGTTACGAGAAGCATTTAGAGAGAATTCCAACAAAACCAGATCAGCCATGAATAGAATATTGTCCTTCAGAATCTTTGATACCAAGCTGGAAAAAAGAATAAAACAAGACTAAGTATGACTCTGAAGGCACACAGCAAGTTGAAATTGCTCTGAACTGCAGCTTCTCTGAATTGGCTGTGACATGCATGACTGGAGTACAGATGACAAGCTGGAATTTTCAGTACCAAGACATAGAACAGATGCAGATAATAAAGGACTGTCATATGAAGAACTATTTTAATTCAAATTAGTATCTGGTGTGTATCCTCGTGCTCTTCATTGGGAATATCTCCAAACATGGGGAGGAAGCTCAGCCCCGCCAGGATGATGCAAGCAAGAACACGTTGGGCTCTGAATGAGTGGTGCTGTGACATTGAATCAATACCAAATCAAGCAGCTGGGCTGAAGACTTGATGGATGCATGTGGTTTGATTGACATATTTGGTGTTTCAGCCAGTGCTGAGCTCTGAAGATTGCAGTCATTGGAGTAACTAGTGATAAAGTATTGAAGACTATGAAAAGGAAAGTACCTCGTAAAAAAACTGCAAGGTCACCTACACTGAGCTTTTTCTTTATTTTAGCAATCATCGAGTGTTTCTTTTACTTTCCAAATCTTAGTTCTATGAGACTGGCAGCAATTGGTTGGGAAACTCTTTGCTGAGGAAATCAGCCGCTTGTTTTCCACAATTCAAAAACTTGATTCTTGAGTTTACTTTGTAGGAATTTTGCTAGATTCTTCTCTCATACCAGGAAGTCAGTTGCATGCCTTGTTGATCATTTGTGCTGAGAATCATCTTCACAAAGACTCTAGGTTCCTCTGTTGTAAGGTTTCCAAACAACCTGCAGGGAGAACATTTAGGACAGACTGATTATTCTTAACTTCAAGTCAGTGATGTTAAGCCCTGTGCCTCCCACGGAACATCCACATACTGCTTTATTGTCCAGAGAAATGTTGAATTGTCTGCCTGAATTCACAATGAGATTCATAGCAGCAAAGAATCACAAACTTCTGCATGTGACTTCAGTTTTTCTGTCATTTCCTTGTGACAACAGGCAGTGGGATCATGACTGGTATTTTTTTTTCATTAAAGGCTTTATCAGGAAATAGATGGAACTCCCACCAAATTGGAGCAGTAATAAATGAGCCCAGTAATACACATATGGATTTAACGTATGGCCTTAGAGTGTGGTACCTTCATACCACTCCAGCTTGACGAAAATTTTTGAAGCATCACTGTTGCATGGGAAGGGACCTGTTTCCCAGCAGGAACAATCTGCTGTTTGTTAAGGTCATAATGAATGCCTAATAGAAGTATTTTCCCTGCAGATCAGCAGGAAACTAAACAAGGAATAAATAATGGAACAAATGATAGGACCATCACTCTCTCTCCAGGGCACTTTGCCCATTGAATCATCTGGGTAAGAGCAAGTGTCTTGTCTTTGGAAGGGTGTTACCCACTGCTTATAGCATGTGGGCCACACTACAAAACCCAAGCAAGATCCAAATGCTGACAGCTGATTCTAGTGTTGGTTGGTTTTGATTTGTGAGGAGACCCAACCAAACAGTCCTAAGGTAATGGAAAAGTGGCAAAAATGCCACTGGAAGTATGTCCACTGTGACTCAAGATCTATGAGCTAGGAGTGATTTGCCTCATCCTGACCCCCCGAACCTGCAGCAATGTCTTTGCACCTCGTCATGTTCTTTGGGTCTAGGCTGCAACTGAGCTTTCCTTCATCACAAGGCAGTCTTGGAACGACAGGAAAAGGCAGAAAGCAGTTCTTGCACAGTGGGACTCAGATACTGCTAGCTGGTGAGTGTCCTATCAGAAGTCTATCAAGACTGAGCCTGGTGGCTTGTGGGCCATGACAGCTCTGGCGGGATGGGAGGGGACAGTGTCTGTTTGTGCCTTCTTTCTTATAAGGTCTCTGAAGAGAGAAGTAGACCTCTGGCTTGGTTTTGTGAAGTTACTAGAAGCTGAGAAGAAATAGAGAGAGGGGGATGCATCTCCAAACTTCTTTTTTTTTTTTTTCATGTAGGAGCAAAAGAAATTCCAAACATTAGACCTTGTCCCACAGGACAGTAACAGGATAAAAAAAAAATAGAAAAAAAAAGTAAAAAAAAAAACAAACCCAAAAGTGAGATGTGTGTGTCCTTACTGGTGTACTCCAAGGAGAATATTTACTGGATGTCATAACAAACTACATCTTTAGGCTATTATTCTTTTTAACGAAAGGGCCATCAGTACTTATTAATTTAGCAATTTGCTTCAGCTAATGCTTTCAGGATCTATTTCCTGCAAATTAGGAACACACGTGTTACTATGGGAATATACTAGAAGGTACCTATTTAGACAATATTTTTATTTCAGGCTCCTTTCACTTTGAATTAAATATAAATGAGCGCTAAAAGATGCCATTTCGTACTGTATGAGGCTGATGACACAAATCTTGTCTCAGGGTGGTTTTTATTACTTTTTCATTACAGCTTTTGTAGTTCAAAGACTCCTGTCAGAGCTTTGATGTAGGGAAACCTGCTGCGTTGCCATCTCTGGATACTAAAAGTGCATCACAGGGAATGTAGGTTGGTGCTGAACACCTATTAGCAAAGACTACAGATAGAACCCTCAAAGAATGTATTTTCTTCGTGAAAGATGGCAATGATACGAGTTCGCCCTTGTAACCGTAGGTTTGTGGTGCGGGTGAAGTTGGGTTTTTGCCGGGTTTTTGCCCTCCCGTGCCTTGTAGGCTGTGCCGCCGCCTGCAGTTCCCGCGTGCCCGCGCAGGGGGCGCTGCGAGCCCGGCGTTCCCGCCCGTAGGCACTGGGAGCAGCGACAGTGCTGTGGGGATGTACCGGGAACAGCGACGGTTCTGTGGGGATGTACATACTCCGTACACGGCTTCCTTTATCCACATAACTTCTGTGAATTCCATGCTGGTGGACAACAGACTGCCCATGAGCCAGCGGCGTGCCCCGGTGCCCAAGAAGGCCAGTGGTACCCTGGGCTACATTAGGATGAGCATTGCCAGCAGGTCGAGTGAGATGATTCTGCCCCTCCCCTGACTCCTGGTGAGGCCACATCTGGAGTGCTGTGTGCAGTTCTGGGCTCTTCAGGACAAGAGAGACATGGATTTCCTGCAGCAAGTCCAGCAGAGGACTGCAAAGATGATTGACAGAGTGGAGCATCTCTCTTTAAATACAATTTAAGGCATAGCTGGAGCACCTCATGTAGTGACAGGATGAAGGGAAATGGATTCAAACTAAAAGACAATAGGTTTAGATTAGATATTAGGAAAAAATTATCACCCTTTACTAAGGGAGATAAGGCACTGGAACAGGTTGCCCAGAGAAGTTGTGGATGCCCTATCCCTGAAAGTGTTCCAGGCCAGGTTGGATGGGGTTTGAGCAGCCTGGTCTAGTGGAAAATGTCCCTACCCATGGCATGGGGGCTGGAACTAGATGATCTTTAAGGTTCCTTTCAACCCAAATCATTCTATAGTTCCAGCTAAAGACTCGTGTAGGAAAATATGGTGATAGCTTCAGGAGGTCATTGTCTCTGTGTTGGTGGTGATTAGCAAATTTCCTTAAGTACATCATTGATAAAAATGTATTTGGAAAGAAGATGACGGATAAGAAGCCATCTGCTGTTTTGGTGACTTATTTTGACCACTAAAGTAAAAATCACATTGCAATTTAAAAAAAGTGATGGTTTGGCCCTATAATGGGTGTGAGCACCCCAGTGTCAAATGAACACCATGACTGAGCATCTTTAAATGCTGTCCCTACCTTTCTGCGGTTTTTTTTGACTGTGCAGCTGCCAACACCTGTCTTTAAAGCAGGTGCTCCCACCTTGTTCTCCTACGAGCTCCGTGGAATCCACGTGTCTATCAGCACAGCTACACGAGGATGCGATGCCGTGTTTCTACCTGAAAGGAAGTTGTAGCCAGGTGGAGTTCAGCTCCCAAGGAACTAGTGACAGGACGAGAGCACATAGTCTTAAGTTGTGCCAGGGGAAGTTTAGGTTAGACATTAGGAATTTCTTTACGGAAAGGGTGACTAAACATTGGAATGGGCTGCCCAGGGAGGTGGTGTAGTCACCGCCCGTGGAGGTATTCAAGGAAAGACTGGATTTGGCAGTCAGTGCTATGATGCAGTTGACGATCTGAGAGGTCTTTTCCAACCTGATTCTATTTGGGGTTGACCTCTTCCCAACAGACCCGGGCCGTGTCCGTGGCTGGAGCAGGCGCCCCGTAGGAGCGCTGGCTGGATGATGGATGAGACCCGCGCTTCCCGCTCCTCAAGCACGCGAGCTACCACAGGGCATGGATTTTTCGGCAAGGGAGGGAAGCGGGAAGCCGGGATAGCTCGCCCCCGGCGCGGGAGCGTGAGGGGCCGAGAGTGCCGCGCCCCCTGCGCTGACCGATCCGCCGGCAGCAGGGCCGAGGGTGCGGGAGCCGCCGCTGGACGTCTGGGCCGCTCGCAGTTCCACGTCTCCGTCCCGAGCGCGTCGCTATACTCCAGCTGTTCCCAGAGAAGAAGCTCCAACCCCAGTTACGGCACACATCACCAGCAACGCCGGGAAGGAAGCTTTTATACTACGGAGCGAGGCTCTCAGCCAGCTCCCTTCGATAGCTCAGCTGGTAGAGCGGAGGACTGTAGAGGCGCGGCCCGCGGGAATCCTTAGGTCGCTGGTTCGATTCCGGCTCGAAGGAGAAGCTCGGTTTTGCCGCGCGGGGGCGGCCCACCGTTACTTTTTCATTCTTTTGCCGTCGGGAGCCGCCGCCGTTGCGGCCGGCGCGGGGGCGGCTCGCGGGCGCTCGCGGCGGGGCGTTGCGGGACCGCCCCGCTCCCCCCGCC